>JAQZBX010098005.1:0-11624 GCA_029593785.1 Cabassous unicinctus | reverse complement strand
GACTTCAATCACCAGTGAGTTTACTGCGTGGATGGCTGATTACATCTGCATCAATCAGGGAGATTACATCATCAATGGGTGGCGCTTTTATCCAATCAGTTGAATGGCTTAAAAGGGGAAGTGATTTCAACATTTAGAGAGAATTTCCCAGCTCTTCGTTGGACAGGCAACTTCTCCCAGAAACTCATCAACCACCCTTCGTTGGACTTTCATTGGAGCCACTGGTTTGCAGCCTGCCTGTGGAGCCTGGACTTGTGCATTCCCACGGTTGCGTGAGAGACTCTTTTAAAATCTCATATTATTGACGGATATCTCCTGTTGATTCTGTTTCCCGAGAGAACCCTGACTAATACAGCTATCATCCTAATTCCTGCTTTGATTCACCCTATCTTGTGGTAACTTAGTGGTGTAAGCTGTGGACTCTGACCAGAACAGCTCTTACTTATCCAGTTCCATGAGCCATCTTCCTTGTCTTTTGCCCTCTGGTTCTGAGAACTGACCTGATTAAACAGTCATGACATTTGAAATTGAAAATTGTTAATCCTTAAGGGCATTGCTTAAAGAAGTGTTGTATCTGATTCAAAGAGGCACAGTGCCCTGCATAGTTGCTTTCTTATCCTCACAGATGGCGTTTCAACTCTTAGAAATTTACCAAGTTACAGCTCTTTGAAAATAAAATTTGCATAAATTTATGAGGAAATCAAGAAAATAAATAAGGTTTCTAACTTAAATTATATTTAAATAAGTTTTATTTTATTACCAAATTTTCATGATATTGCTGAGATAGTTGATAACTGATGTCAGTATTAAAATGATCAGAACAAATACTACATTTTAACCCTTATAAAAATCTGAGTTCTGTTAATTTTATGCTTTTATGGGAAATAAATATAATGGCCCTTTTTCTTGTACATATGGGTCTTTCCACCTTTATGACTTGAATTTTGTCCCCCAGAAAGACATGTTCAAGTCCTAATCCCCAGAACCTCAGGATGTGACCTTATTTGGTAATAGGGTCATGACAGATGGAATTAGGCAAGTTAAAATGAGGTCATACTGGAATAGGCTGGGCCCCTAATCCAATATGACTGCTGCCCTGTTAAGGGGAGAACTGAACACAGACACACAGAGGCGGGAACAATGCCATGTGACGACTCAGGTAGAGATTAAACCCAAGGATTGCTGGCAAACCACCAGAACCTAGGAAGAGGCAAGGAATGATTCTTTCCTACAGATTTCAGATTTCTAGCCTCCAGAACTGTGAGACAGTTGTAAGTCAGTCCTAGCAACCTGAGACACCACCATAAACTCCCACTCTGTTTTTCCAATGGTAGGAACCCTCTGATAAGTCATATTTTTATTCCACAGTGTCCAACACAGTGTCTTATATTAGTAGATGAGTGAATGAATGAATGAATGAATGAGTGGTACTTTCCCTAGTAGCTTCTGGTCATGATTTGTGGTAGTCTTTTAGTTTTGATATTTGATTACTTGCTATGATGGAAGAAATAATGTATACCAGATTTTTATAATAGAATTAAGGTTATTTGGTTTAAAAAATACCCATTAGAAATTTTGGTCATAGTGCAAAAACAAATCCATATTTCTCTAGTAGTGTAATTTGTACACCTTCCTGGAGAAGAACAGTTTTTTTGACCCACTTCTTTCATGCATTGGATTGTTTCTGAGTGCCTGCCATCCACTTTTAGGGGTTGCTAGGCAGATGCTGGCCTTCTCTGGAAGCTGCTTCATAAAGCTGGGTTTCCTGTTTTCCTTTGCCTGAATTCTAACTTAGAACTCCTTTTCATACCCTTTTTTCTTTCTTGAAGATCATAGTCACTCTCTTAGCTTCAGGAGTCACCTATTTGTCATTGAACCTCAAGACTACATCTTCATCCTAGACTTATTCCTTCAACTCTGTATATGATCACCTCTTATTTATTTTCTATCAGTACTGTCAATGTCTGAGTTCCTTGCATGTAGACTCCCTTTCTGTTGGGATAAAATAATTTTATTTTGTTTTTGATTATTAATGTAATAGATTCTCACTTGTAGACACTTTGGAAAATATGGAAATATATTTATTTAAATATATTTAAATAAAATGGGATGTTCTATTTATAATTTTGCGTCTTGCAATTTTTATTTTATTGTAAACATTTTCCATGTCATTAAAGAATCTTCAAAAACCTTTTTAAATGGATGCATGATATTCCTTTGTATGGCAAAACTTACAGTGATGAAAGACAATGCCAAAATTTTTTTTAATTTTATTTTTTAATTTTTTTATTTCAAATTCTTTTAAATTTTTTGTTATGTTATTTGTCATTTTTAAAACTATCATTATTTTGTTTTCTTATTTTATTTGGTTATTTTGTTGGCTTCATTTTCAAACTACTTTTTAATTGCTTGGTATCTATGTGGTTAATCGTTCTTGCTATTATATACAATGCTGTGATACATACCTTTGAGTTTCTGGTTATTTCTTTTAGGATAGGCTTGTAGAAGGAAAGTAGCTGGGTCAAAAAGATGAATTAAAAAAAACCCACCAGCCTTGTGTGTGTAAACACATACACTCACATACATACACACACATGCCAGAATGCTTTCCAGGTGAACAATTCCAAAATATGCCCTGTATGTTGGAATTTTTGGAAATGGATTTATAGTTTTTCCAGGTCAGCAATTCCCCAGAAAGCGTGTACCTGGGTGGGACTGTTGTTTTTCCCAGCCCCATTGTCTGGCTATGTTCTGTCTCCTTTCTCTTATATGTGAATATGTGTTGACCCATAAAAGGGTAACCTTTAAAGATCCACAGCCCAGGAATCAGGTGGATGGCATTGGGAACCCTAGCCACACTGGGGGGTGTGAACGGACCAACAATGTTTTTTCCTGAGGGGCTGATTATATGATCTGGGTATAAAAAGATGAGAGCTGGAGGAGCACAGGGCTCTCTTCTGGAGTGTCTTGGCTGCTCATCATTCAAAGCTCAGCCCAAGCTATCTTTCCTTTATTATGCACCTCTTCCTGTTGTGCAGCAACTGAGTTTATTGTCTCTATTCCATCTGTCCCCATATTGTATTCTGGTGATTTATTTATAGTTCTGATTTTTGCTACTAGACTGAGTCTTTGATTCATCTCTGTGCCCTGGAAATCCAGTTCTGTCCCTGGCACACAGTAGGTGGTCAGTCAGTATTTGAATGAACAAATGCTGTGGCCACCCAAGGGTGTTTTAGAGGAGGGCCGTCTGTGTGTGAACTTACTGTGAGTCCTTGCTGTACTGTTTGGGGGTTCTCTCCTGTGGCTCTTGTGGCACCACCATTCATTTCTTGGGCCTCTGTGACTTCCATATCTCTCTGTCCTCCTTTCCCTCAGTCTCTGGGTCTTCCTTCCAAATGTTCCTCATATCCACTGCTCTTCTTTTCCCTGACACCACCTTAGCCCCATCACCCCGTCCCAAGACTGTTCAGTCTATTCTGCACCACACGAATCTTCCTACCGTCCTTGCATAATGTCCCCCTTCTCAGGAAACTTGCGCAGCTCTGCACAGTCCAGATATACTTCCAGGAGAGGCAGAAGCTTCAGTGAGCAAGGGAGGGTGGCTGAGACGATATCCAGAGTGGGAACCGAAGTGGAAGACTAACTGTGGCGTCAGTTTTGGGGGGTGGGGTGGGTAGGGATGGTGTGTTACAGAGTAGAACCCAAGGAGAGATTACCAGACAGACATGGGGGAGGTATCTGACCATTTTTGGCCAGAAGGTAGGAGCCTAGGGAAATTTTCTCGCTGTTGTAGAGAGCCTGTGCTTAAGCAGGGACTTGGGTAGATGCTAAGGATGCGAAGCCAGCCTCTTCAATAAAGTCCATACTGCTTAGGTTGGCAGTTCAGGTCCTCTCTGGTCCAACCCCCTTACCCACTGCTCCAGCTCAATCTCCCATTACTCCCCTGCTGAACACTTGAACTCCCCATTTACGCAGTGCAATTATGTCCCAGTCAGGAGCTCTGCATTCTTCCTTAACATCTTTCTCAAGCTGTTTTCCCAAAACGGAATGGCTTCCCATCCTCTTCAATCCTCATCAGTCATCTAGATTCTGACCAGCTTTTGGAGCAAAGTTCAGCCCTTGTTTTTACTGATAGAATTAAAGTACACAAATGCCTTCTGCTTCAAATTCTTGTAGCAGTTTCTGTCTACTACATTCATTTGCCCTTATTAAAAGCTTATTATTATTATTATTAACTTTTTATGTGTAAGTCCTGACTCTGTAACTAGATAATTAGCCCTATGCTTGCACATAGTAATATTACTGCCAATTACTAATATAATGTTTTACTGAAGCTAAGATGCCATCGATATGTACTTTTGAGAAAGAAACATCACAAAGGAAAAATCATTTCTTATTAAACCATGACACACCATGGATTGTAAATACACCCTGATATCAGAGATCTTAAAATATGAAAAAATATGTCTTAATGGATGAAACCCAAAGATGTTAAATAAGTACTTATTTTGTGTGTGTTTTTTAATTGTGTGGAGGATAGGTGAGAAAGATTATAGTCATTGCAGGAAAAGGTCTTTATCTCTCAAAATTTCCTAATTAAATTTCTGTTGATTTTCTTCTTGGGCATGTGGATTATATAACTTTTCCTTTTGAATTTAGCATATTACCTAAAGTATACCTTTTTTTTTAAAGGTGGTTTCTTAATCTTAGTTCACTCACCTTTTCTCTCCTCTTGTTTTTCACTATAGACTTTTCAGTTTGTGTTGTTCTGTTGTTTTTTGGGCAGTGTTTCATGTAGGAGGGGTGACCTTTGTTTTATTTTATTTATTTATTTATTTATTTTATTTTTTACCGGGAGGTCCCGGGGATCGAACCCAGGTCCCTCCATATGGGAGACAGATGCCCAACCATTTGAGCCACATCCGTGCCCCATGACCTTTGTTTTAAAGGTCTCATATAGACCACCTTTTAGAACACTTCTGGATCTGAAAATTTTCAAAAAATTATCACAAATTACAAGTGATATGAGTAGGAGTATTTCTGATGCCAAGTGCAAATTTCAATGTGTGAAAAACACATTTCTAGACGAGACTGCTTTGCTAAACAGGCCTATTAGGTGATTATTGTATCAGCAGCTAGTTGGAACTTCGGGCCCCATGAATTCAGAAAAACAATTTACAGTTCCCACTGCTTAACTATGAGTGACCTTCATGAACATCACTTGACATGTAGAGTCCTCAGTTTATTCCTTGGAATTATATTTTTTCTTGATTTTACTAGCTGAGAAGAGCAAAAACAAAAGTATCTTTGCTTTTATATGCCTCTAAATTTGTATATCTCCTTACCATTCTTGATTAGTATTCAGCCTAATTTCTTTTGTGTGTCTAATCTTGTTTAGACATTGAACCCTGAACTCTTACTTTTCTAGGTCATATTATTAATAATTATACTAATAGCTGGCATATTTTCAAAGCTTGCCATGTATTAGGCCAGTGGCTTTTGACCTTGTGCACATTAGAATCACCTGGACCCAATAGTCAGCCTCGCTGGGGTTGGGACTCAGGTGTCAGTAAAGCAGCCCAGGTATTTCTAATGTGTAGCCATGTTAACCCTTTCCATGCCTTATCTCATTTAATCCTTATAATGACCCTGTGAGGTATGTATTCTTATCCTCATTTTATGGAAGAAGACATTGAAGACAAGATTGATTAACCCAGCATTAATCAATGAAACCCAGTTTTACTGCTTCTGGAGGCCATTCTTTGAATACGTGTTAATTATGTACTGAAGCCAGACTGTTTCACTAAAACAAAGCAGTTATGCTCTGTAATATTTATAAAGGCAACTCTTGAAAATCAATTCATGAAATACTTTTAAACTCTTGGGCTGTTGTGCAGACATCTAGATTATGTTCTTTTACTCATGTAGTTTGTTCATCATGATATATAGAATTTTCATCAGTTCAGAAGCATTTGCTAAATTAGCATTTTATTAACTCACATTGTCCCTGATTTATCCCAAAGGGATGACTTAAGTTCTTGGTGCTTATTTTAATTGTTTTGTGGGAAAAGCAGGTGGTATAACCTAACAACTTACAGTAGTTTATAGTTTGAGCCAGTCACAATTGTTCATCTGGGAGCAGCTCACTGAATTACAAAGGTGAACATAAACAGTCCCTGAGGGAGACCTTGTGTGTGCAAACCTATCAAAGGGAAAATGCAGGGTTGAAAGGTCAACTGTGCATTCAAAGAAATGCACAGGAGAGGGTGGGGGGGAAGAGAAATAGTGGCTGGGGCAAGAGCAGGGGTGAGAGAGAGAAGACCTCTGGAGCTTGAAGGCAAGAGAGACATCCCAAAGGAGGGGAAGAGACAAACCTGCTGGGGAAGGCTGCCATCGGTGATTCCAGGCTTGGGATTCAGGTTACTCAGAAGGGCAGCTGGGGGCAAGGTGCGGAGAGGCGAAGAGGTGTCCCTGACCTTTCAGGGATGAAGGGATGATAGGGAGGTTACTATGGTGACAGAGATGGGCTGAGGGTGAAGGTGGCTGAGCCCTCCTGTCAGATGTGCTGATAATTTCAGTAAAGTAGGAGAGGTTATCTGATGAGAGTGTGAGGTTTCAGTCCCAGGAGAGCAGGAGCAGAGTAGCTGCAGTGAGGAAGGGAGTCACCAAGCAATGAGAGAAACACAGGATTGGGCCAGAGCTGCACCATCAGGTTGAAGTGCCAGGGAGCGGCACTGGAAAATGCGTCTCTTTTTAAGCAAACTGGTCTGGTGTGTGGATTACGATTAATGTGAAAGATGCATTGGAAGTGATTATTCTGGTACTAACCGGTCTGTAAAGGACAAGTGTCCCCTAAGGCATTTATAATATTCAGATTTCTGGTGTGATTTTCCTACAGCTTTTTCGGAATTCTTCTAATCACACAAATTAAGGCTCCCAAAATTCCTTTCTTGTAGATTGCTAGTGAGGCTAGAGAGATGATTATAGGCAAAACCTCCTTTATTGACCAGCTCAGTTGAGAGGCTTCCAATTCGGATGGATTTGTTAGAAGTGTTTTAAGGATTATGTAAATCTGATAGAAATTTAGTTTTTGAAATTTTTATATATATATCTATGTTTTCTTTCTAACTTTTGAAATGTATATATATATATAAATATATATACATCTGCCATAAGTATATAGCTCGATGAATTCCCACAAACTGAATAGCATATAGCAACACCAAAACCAAGAAAGAGAACATTGCCTGTTCTTCAGAAGCCCCCCTGGCGTCCCCTTCCAGCCACTATCCCCACCCCCAAGGGGAGTCACTACCCTGATTTCTATCAGCTGAATATGCAGTCATGTCACACAAATTTCTATGCTATGGAAACCACCAAAGTATTAACTTATGTTGCTGAGGTAACTTGTTTTTGTGTAGATCTTGAAATAAGATCTCAGCCATCTTGAAAGGTGGCTTTAATTCAGAAGACTGTGGTTTAGCGCTAGTCTTTGTTTTCAGATCCCTGCACTACTCTCCTGAACTTACACAAGCTGTCCCCAGGTCCCCCCCAGGGGCTTGGCTCAGATGTATTTCCCGGTGTGTGCGATCCATCCTTGGGTCTTTGTGAGCCTGGTAGTTCTGGGATCTGTCGCTTGCTTGAACGCAAGCGATTGTTAGGCATTGTTAGTTACTCAGTAACCTTGATGCAAACATTTCCTAGTAATCTTTGCTCTTGAAAACTGAAGAAGTGGTTTTAGTTGGCTTGTAGATTTATTTATTTATTTTAAATGTTGGGAAAATTGCCAACATTTAAAAATCAGGAGAATTCATACAATTTGGATTTTTGTCTTGTCTTAAATAATTAAGTCCCCTGGCCACACCTATCCCACTTGCCTGAATTGCGGCTGTGAGCTGTCGCCTCTGCTGCCTTTAGATGGACATGTGCCCTTCATTTCGCATAGCTCACTTCTGGGCCTTTTCTCTCCCTGGCTTCTCAGGCACTTGTGTTTAAGAGTCTCTTGAGATTGCAAGGTGAAGACTTGAAGAAACATTTTGTCTTTTTATGTCTTTAATTTTGAGTTTTCTTAGTACTGAGCAATATGACTGTTTTTCAGCAGATTTCTAAATCATGGATCACAAGCTTCCAGCCAGAATTGGCAGGCACGGTATTATATTTTGTTTTTGTTCATTAATCTATTTTTTTTTTAAATTTTATTTATTCCCCACCCCCTTGCCGCTTGTGCTCACTGTCTGCTCTCTGTATCCATTCACTTCGTGTTCTGTGTCTGCTTGTCTTCTCGTCTTCTTTCTTTAATCTAGTTTTAATTGCATGGTGCAACTTTCACATGGTTCCAAATAAAAAAAGCACAAAATTGTAGGTAGTAAACTCTCACTCCTATCTCATGACCTACCACCTAGATCCACTCCTTGAAGGATATCAGTACCTCGTATCTTCTTCCAGAGATACTTAAAGCAAATACAAACAAAAATGTGTATGTGCATATATCTCTTTTACAGAAACAGCATACTATGCTTGTTTTCATTTAATAACATATTTTAGAGATTGTTCCATATCGGTACTTAAGGAACTTCCCCATATTCTGTTGTGTATATTGAATTTGGATGCTTGGAGGTCAAGTGCACACTCTTCACTTGACCCAAAGCCCTACCACTTCCTAGAGCCTTCCCTTCAGCTGCTTTATGTTGATGTGTAGCTTCTGACTGGGCCTTAAAGGCATATGCCTTTGCTCAGCAATTCCTAGCTGCCCTTCAATACTGACCTGCTTACTCTATGAAGGCCTTCCCCAATTGTTTTTCACATTATTTTTGGAAATTCTTTTGCCATTGCAATAAACTTAATTGTCTCACCTCCCTAAGAATTGATGAATTCCTTGTATTTATCTTTTTGTGTTTCTTTGGCACCTAGGGGTTTGTTTGGTACCTAGTAGGTACTCAATAAATAAATATTGATTTGATAAGCCTGGATTCTGCAATCTTTCTTGATTCAGAGGTGGTTGGTCTCTTGAATAGTGGTTAAAATGTTAGATGAATCCTACAGGGTTGTATTAGAAGCCTGTCTCTTTACTAACTGTGATGAGGTAGCAGTGTAGACTTGTGGTTTCCAGAGTGGGATGTGGGAAGAAAATATTAGAACTTTTATTTATTTCTAAAAAAATCTATTTTGTATATAAAAATAAAGTTTCCTAATACCTGGTATATGGGTTAACTCTGATAACCTCACTTGATCTATATGAAAGAGGGTTTCAAGTCACTTATGGAGAGTCAAGTATCCTGCATGACAGCAGGATTCCTGCAGCATACAGGGGTTGACAGTGGGTCTGTTTGCCTTTGATGGATGGAGAAGTATGAGTACTCAGATTTTTAAATTACATTATCTGGTTGCATATAAACACATTCTCTCTTAGTAGACAAGTGGCTTAAATTGACTTTGGTGGGCAAGGGGGGTAGAGGGTTGTGGATTGAAGTTAGTTTTAGCAGTGGAAACAAACAAACGAGAAACGACTTAACTGGCACTGCTCTTACTCCTAATTTAAGCTCTTCGCCTCATTGCATGGTAGAAACAGTGATACTATCTAATCAGATGAAATAAGAGATTGGCCCCTAAATATTGACATTCACCAAGATGATTGGAAAATATAGTTTACATCTACAGTTATCAGTGAACCGCAGACTGTTTTATTTTTACCTTCAGATGTTAGCAGATGCTATGATGATTTAATTCACTGCATGTTTACTTCAGTCTTTTAAAATTTGATTTTGTGTATGATTTATAAGGCTCATAATATTAAGACAGTAGGATTGCATATAGATTTTAAATAAATAAAAGCAAAATGTGGAGTTGTGCTTGGAAATTTTTGCCTTAATGGAGTGTGTGAGCCTGTGAGTTTACACACTGCCTTCTGGGCTGTATGACCAGTGGGGTCAACTAGGACAGCTTTGGAGGCAGACAAACCCTCATGCAAATCCTGGCTCCACCTCTTATTGATGTATTAGATTTTCTGGTTACTTAACCTCTCTAGCTTCAGTTTCCTCATTTGTAAAATGGACTGTTGGAGAATTTAAGTGATATATGGTCTGAAAGGTACTTAGCACAGAACTTGGCATATGGTAGGGAGACAATAAATACTAGCTGTCATGAATGTTAATAAATTGATTTTTGTTACAGCGGTTTACCATGGTAGCTTATTTAATATTTCATTTTGGGGAAATTGATCAACACAGGGGACACAAATTACATTAGAAATTCAACTGCACATAAAGAATTCTATACTAATAGGTTTAAAAACAGTGAGATGGGTGTGGAAGGAAGGGAAAGATTTTACTTGCCTTTCCTCCCACTTGGTATAAACATGTTGATGGTAGAATCCAAGTGAATGCATTGCTGTAGTTTTCCTACACCACTCAGCAGTGGTGGTGCCAAGGGTGACTCAAGGGTTGCCAACCTGTCCCCATCAGCCTCTGTCCCCAAACCATGCTAATAAAGATGCAGGGCATGCCTGTGGTTCTCTGGGGCTCTGTCACCTACAGGGGCACCTGGTGGCATTACTGACATACTGACATTTCCAGGGGTTCTAAATAACTGAGTACCTATAGATGCCTCTATGTAGGACTGCTAAAAGCCTTTTTAAAAAAAACTATTTTTAGTTAAAGTTCTTGTTTTAGAATTTCTTTGGTCTGTGAGAGACTTTTCTTCATGTCCCTATAGCCAAGCAAAATAAAGAGTAATTGTATCAAGACAGTAGAGTGATTTAAAATCCTTGCTGAGGATGCCCTGTGTTCCTTACTTAAATAGCATCAGTAATCAAGAACCCTTTTCTCTTACAGGCCACTGGTTCCTAAAAGGGAGAAATCAACTAAAGATCACATACAAGTAGAAAATAATTTTTAAAGAACAGACTATAACCAGTGTTTAAAAGCAGAGACTAGAAAAGCCTCATGCAGTAAATGCAACAATGAATAAAATATATGGTTCAGTTTCATATTGTTATGATACGTTAAACCATTTAGGGAGGAAATGGAGAAGACGAGAGGCAGATAAGAACTAGGGACTGAGGAGAGACAGACAAAGGATGGAGAGAGGAGCAGGGGGAGGAGGGGGTGAGTGGGAGAACATCAGTAAGCTCAGAGATGAGAGCCTCAGTTTAAACTTGTTCTTTGCAAGCTTTTTGATGATGTAGGCTGTGGATATGTTTAAAATTGCCACATCATATTTTTTAAAAAATCTTTATAATCTTATTGAAAAATTTGTCTGTTTTGTGGGATGATTTAGTATGTCTAGAAGAGAACATGTTTGCCATCTGAGTTTTAGATGGAAGTGGTCAGGAATCAATCACAGTCTTTGGGCAACATGGCATGAGTGAATTCATGCTTTAAACACATAAAATTGGTAGAAGAAATACAAACAGAAAATCAAAAAGTCATATCCAGTCTTAAAAATGGGGTAATCTCCTCTGGGGACCAGAAGTGGTACAGAACTGTAGGGTTGGGATCGGCTTCCGCCAGGTGGAGAGTGGGAGATAGGGGCTGGAGTCAGACTTTAGGCCAGGACTGGGAAGGGCTGCCCCAGTGGGGAAAGGAGGCTGGAGAAAAAGAGAAGAAACAAAGAAAGTTTTTTTTTTT
>JAQZBX010098004.1:0-11634 GCA_029593785.1 Cabassous unicinctus | reverse complement strand
TGTAAGGGTTAATTATTAATCAGGAACTTGAGTATAGTGGAGTTTCTGTAGGTCATCCTTTAGGTTTAACGATTTCTAGTCAAAGAAGGAAGGTCTGACCATGTACCTATGAATTTAGCTGATTATGAATAATCATGTGAGGATCAGGTAGTCACGATTTCCTTAGGTATCAGGAGACATAAATGTTTCCAGAATTGAACAGTGAACACACTGATGTGTCTTGGACCGCTGGTGGGCATTTCAGGAGGTAGAATGGCGGTATAATGCCTGGATGGGAACAGGGAGTAGGAAGCCTCTTTGTAAACGTCGCGACGCCGCCATCTAGGGGCCTGCTGTGAGATAACCTCAAGCACATTTTATTATTTAAGTATCAAATGTTGTTAAATTGTCTAAGATTGTCACTCAAAACCTAAAACATATTCAGGCTTATTATTTTTGGAGAATAAATGACAAAATAAGTTGAACATTTTTTAATGACAACCAATAAAATCCTGGCATTTCATTGGGGCTTTAGTAAGAATAACAGAAGGATGGGTGGATTGACAGATTGTTAAAATGTGTACAATTTATGCACTGTCTATATTCATTAGCTAAAATGAGAAAATTTGTATATCATAAATGAGTGGAGAGTGAATATTAATAACCCTGAAAATTATACCTCTGAAAGAATCTGTCAGTTAAAAAATATGAGATTTTTTAAAACACCATCAAATTTATTAATGGTTAAGCATGAATAGCATACAGATATATATATATATATAAATTAATACTCATGAAATAGAATTTCCAGATTTAATTTTGTATACAAAATAAATTTCTTCCCACAGATCAATTATTAACCATTGGAAGCAAGCTATGCTTTGGGAGACTGGCAAACAATAAAAAAGAAATGTCTGAGAAACCAATCCATTTTTACTTCATAACTAATATATAAAAGATAACATATTTGGGTTGACTATTTTTTAAATAATGAAATAAAAATGTACATAATAAAAGACTGCAAAAGGCAAATGTTGAGTTAAAGGATTCTTTAATGATGACTTCTTCAATATTTACATAATTCAAAAATTAGACAAATTATGGGCATAACTGGCCCCTGCCTCTAGTCTTTCTTGCCAACCCTCTGTTGCACCATTGCTATGACAGATAGATTTGTACCATGGTGGCATTGGAGCCCATCCACTAAATGACTTTACACCAAGTATTAGAAGAGAAGAGTTTGACAAATTCCTGGGTTTCACTTCCAGTTGCAGACTCTCACTGTCTCCCGGGTGGAGCAGGTACTTCCCACATAGTCACCCAGGCCTACAGAAAACAGGACCTCACTATGGAACTCTATAGTCAAATTTGTCACAATATTTAGTGTTGTGTGATTTTCAGTTTGCCTTCATGAGACATGACTGTTTGACATATGCCTTTGCTTTAGATTTGAAATGAAGTGAGTATCCAGCAAAAACCAGCAAATGATGAGCATGGAAATGAAAGACAATTTAATCACCTAAATGTAACTTAATTCACCCTTCACTTCTCCCCCCAAAATACCACCTTCCTAATTTTTCATTCTCCCTCTGCAAATACTGATCACCTATGAGTCATCTGAAACCATATGGAATGCTTTTTGAAGAGAACAAAAATGTTTAAATTAAGAAAATGTATCATTTTTTACATGTCAGAAACAGGAAATACCTTTAACTTTTTAAAAATTCTTTAAAGGAAATACCTTTAACTTTTGATTCTGTAGTTAACTAAAACAAGACCCTAACTAGTTGACTGATTATTATATAGTTGACTGATTAACACTTGAGTGTTGAATACCAAACTATAAAACCTGGACTTTGACTATTGACAGAAAAAACGCTTTTGAAGAAGTCAATAGTGAGTATGATTTTAGAAAAGCCTTCTGAATAGGTTTGATTAATTTTTTAGATCTAAACATGAGCTTTTACTCTTCCACACAAAATGTGTTTGAAACTACCTACATTCATTTTGCAAAGATTAATATTGATGCCAAATATTTAACATCAAAATTTCTATCCTAATTCTAAATCATATCAACAGACATAATATTCAATATATAACCTATAATGGCAATTTGGAAACATTTTGTTTTTATTAATAGAGAAAAAAAATCTCAAGATAAAATAATTTGCTTCATTTGTGGTAACATCACTAATTCTTCCAGAATCAAATCGAACTTGATTGAGCTAAAGATGAGCAGCAGGATGTGAAGAAGGTGGGAGGAGGAACCCTCTACATAAAAGCAACTTGTATGTAGCTCGAACTCTCTCCAGAACTGAGCTGTCACTGTAAACAGCTGGAAGGCAGAGGAGAATCAAGGTGAGAAGACTTGAGTCCAGATTTTGTAAATAGTATTTTACTTCTCTGACTTCTATGCAGCACAGATTTGAGAAGGCAAATTATGGGGAATGGGAAAAAAATTAATTCTACCAACTCAATGCCAGTTTCAGTGTGTACTCTTAGGTATGCTTGGGGCCCCTTCTTCAAGAGCAGTTGTCAAAACCCAGATTTCAATATCCAGATAGAAGAAATGAATATGCATCATTTTCCTTAATCAAAGCACAAGATGGGCTACTCTAAAAGAGGTGAGTTCATTTTCCACTACTGATTTCAACTGCTCAGTCACTCATGGAATTTTTACCACAATAGAGTTGGACCACCTGGAAGAGTTGGAGCATATCTAAGTCTAGATCAATGATGTACAAAGAGAAATATTCTGTGACCTACACATGTAAGTATAAATTTTCAAGTAGTAACATAATGAAAGTTTACAAAAACTTGATATTAAGTTTAATATCTAAAATATTATTATGTCACTATGTGATCAATTTATAATGTTTTTAATGAAATAGTCCCCATTCTCTAATTCTTATTATGTCTTCAAAATCCTGGTTTATTTTACTCTTTCATCCCATCTTAGGTGTTGGATGGCTACATGTCTCTGGTGGCCTCCCTCTTGGATAGCCCTGTCTAGACTCTTTCACCACCTCAGGTTAAAGCCTAATCATGAATCATGGCCTTCATTCCAATTAACATTTCAATTGTCAGTATTTCAGGGCCATGAGTTTCACAGTTGTGTTTGTATTTACAATTTATCTTCATGGCAGTTTCTCTAGCCATTTTAAGAGGAAATTCCCAAAGATTATTGTCACTGAACATATGGAATTTCTATTATCTTTCTCATTTTCCTACAGATAGTGGCTATGTTTGAAAACTTTAAAGAAGATATCCTATCTACCTGGTTTATCTTGACAAAGGCATGTACTTGAAGTGTGAATACATTTTGTTGCTCTTACTTCATCAATTCATGCAGAAGAACTTCCATGGGGAGGGTTTTCTGTGCCCATCCTGCCCTGTGGTCTCTCAGAAGAATTACATCAGGCCCAATTGCTAGCTGCAGGGTCTGGTTTCCAAGGTAATGGACGTGGAGACCCACCTGAGAGCTCTTCAAAAAAAATGAACCTAAGGATGTTGCAATTCCAAAGTAAGGAGACTAGACAGCTTGTCCACTTCCCACAAAATGTTCTCCATTATATATGGGTGACTTTTATGCTCCCAAAGCAACAGTTGTTCCGACCTCTGAGTACAGATTAGATCCACTGGAGATGCTTAATGAAAGAGAATATTTAGATCATTACGTAGACCTGTGCTGTCCAATATGGGAGCCACTTCTGGCTATGATATGTGGCCACATGTGGCCTAGAGCATGGCATCTCAAACCTCATGTACACATATAATTACCAGGCATTTACAATCTCCTGGGTGATTCTGACCCACAGGGATTCATCACAGTGCTCAGGGCCCCTAAACAAGAGCTGGAAAAAGTGTGTGTGATGGTTGATCCTGTACACTGAGGCCCATTAAAGAGTCAGGGCCTTAGTGCTCAACAAATGCCACCCACACCAACCTGGCAACACAGGAAATACTGTTTGGCTCCATGTCACCTCTTAACGTGAATTATTTTGCAATCTGATTTGGAGAAAAGGTTTACTGTTAAAGTAAATTGTCTGTGCTCATCTGTATACATAATGTGCAAAAGTTAGGATGCCAGGTCATACTTAGTAGATTTCAGAACACGGGCTAATTCTAAGATACCAACTCCAGGCTAGCACTCCCTCTGCCCCCAATGTCTCTTTTAATGTGGCTTGTAATCAAGAGTGGCTGTGTTGTGTGAGAATATGAAGACAGAACTTAGGTATGTAGCAATTGTGAGAATAGTGAATTATTTATTTTCTAAGTGAGTGTGCTTTTTATTCCATGTAATCTCACATATGGGAAGGTAAAATATGTCCCAGACACTTTTTGTCTTTGACAACCCCTCTCTGAGGTCTACACATTTTTCAAGCCAAGTCATAAGGAAATGGAGGAAAGTAATTTGTCATTGGTTCATTTGGGTTCACTTCAGAGATTTCCAATGGCTCTATGAATGTGGTTGTGTTAGGACAATCAGCTCTGGGTTCTAATCCCCATCATTAGGATACACCGTAGTTATTGGTAATCCACAGGCACATTCATATACACTCCACTACCACTCCACTACCCTATGCAAGATCTGGAACATGAGTGATTCCAGAATAGAAAGACAACCCTGTTGATGTCCGTAGGAATCATTTCTTCTCCTTTGAATTTCACAGAGATTAGTCATTTCATCTCAAGACTGCTAGCATATCCCCTTGTTCTGATACCATTCTCACACAAAAAAAATTCTGTAATATTGGCATCTTCCTATTCAAAAATAATAAAAGAGGACTATACTTGCACAGGATAAACAAACTTTCACATATCAATATTATTCTGCAGAAAGTAAAAAATTTTCTGTCCTTCAAAATATCTATCCAATATATTTTTGACAAGATTGGCACTTATTTATGTAATGATTTTGACATCACTGAGATTCATGGGCCCTGCCTTCATGTATCTCACAGTTAAGGGAAGAAACATTTTTGATCAAATAATCACATAAAAATCCCAGGATACGATAAATTTTTACTATTATATTTAATCATTCTATATATAAAATTTAACCTAATCAAGGAGACCAGGCAAGTTTCTTCAGGAAAATTCCAATTTAGGGAATAAGAGTTGAATTCAAGTAGAGAAAGTGAATGAGGCATTGGTCAAAATGAAGAGTGAGTCAATATTTGCTGAACTACTTTTCTTTCTACAGTGTATATGACCTTGGATGTTCACACAGCCAACAATACCTCATCCTTTCTGATGACCTGAGGAAAATGAAATATGGGCATGTCAAAAAGAATCAGGAAGAACATGCTGAGGGATTCCAAGCAATTCATGTCTTTGGCACCCGTTGGTTCAACTCTGGCTGCCATTACAGGAAGGTGGATGTTGGCACAAGCAAAGAATGGGAATTGTTCATTTGCAAAGAATCTGTTTTCATCAACAGGAAATTTTACTGCCTTCAGAAAGTAGCTTCTGGACTGTGGTTCTACTAAATGGAGAACTCTACTCAGCCAGCACTACACCTTTGACTCCACTCCAGGGGAACCCTCAAATATGTTGAGTAACGATTTTTCTGAATATGGATATTAGAAACATTTCATTTTATGACATTAGCAATGGACCCCATATCTTTACATTCAACAAAATTTCTGATGCAGAACCACTGTGCCCAATTTTTCTCCTACAAATTCAATTAAGGATGGTCAAGGCTTCCTGAGATTCTGCCCTGTAATGAATCTGGGCAATGCCACTGTTCCAGTTTATCCTAAGCAAAGTAAATAAAACTTGGAGCACAACACATTTATAAAAAATGACTTGTGATCATTGCTAAAAACTTTTCTGCTTGTTTCATTCATGGTACACAGTTACAGCAGAAAAAATTGGACTATTTCAAGAATCATAAACATAAATTAAGTAGATGAATTCAGAAAATTAAGTATTGCCATGGTTGTCTTCTATGAATCTAAGGTTTATATTTCCATTCCAATAAATGTCATGAACTTTCAGATCAATGTCCAAAAATTTCCTTTGAATTTTCTTTAAGATAAACAAATGTGTTCTGGAGTGATAAACAAAATAAATATTTTGGATTTTACTCACAAGATTATTTCATTTTTTTTTAATGATAAGGAAAAAAGACTAAACTAAACAGTAAAAATCCAAATGGGTATGTATCCATTTTGGAAATGGATCAATATCACACTAATATCCAGAATTGTGAAAACAAATTTTCACCATCACAACGTTTCTCAAATGTTTTCTTGGTCCTGTACTTGTCTGGCTTATATTTTAGGTGCTATCAAAACTGAACTATTCAATTTCAATTTTAGGGTATACTTATTATAATTTCTGACATGTTCCCTCATTCTTTACTACTTTTTAATTTTTTTATTTTCAAAAAAATCTTTAGATTACAAAAATATTATATAAAAATTATAAGGCATTCTCATATCCTCCCCCCATTTTCCCACATTAACACCTTTCAGTAGTGTGATACATTTGTTACAATTGTTGAATACATATTGTAGCATTGCTACTAATAGTGGAGTATAGTTTACTTCATAGTTTACATTCTACCCTACACAATTTTATACATAATGACAAAATCTATAATGGCCTGTATCCATTGCAATATTATGCAGGATAATTCCAAAGTCCCCAAAATGCCCCATGTTAAACCTATTATTCCCTCTCTGTCCCCTCAGAACATCTGGTGGCCACTGCCTTTATATTATTGATAAAAGTTCTTCCATCACTAGAATAATAATAAGTCTATGGTAGAATAATTATGTCTACATTAGTTCATTGTTCATTCCTCAATCTTGAGGAATTGGGGATGGTGATGCCTACTCTGGTTCTAATTGAGAGGGCGCTTAGATCATATGGGGCAGATGGATGGAACTATCTTGCTTGCAGTTGCAGACACTCTCTGTTTTTCAATGCCATTTACATTAATATGGGAACAAGACAGGAATATTCACTCTCATTACTATTCCTTTCAAAATTGTCGATCCTCTTGCCAGACTGAACAGGAAAATTAGAGAAGATAAATCACCAGCATCAGAAATGAATAAAAGTACTGTGGATCAGATCTACAAATATTGAAGGGTTCCATGAGAATATGATTAATATTAAACCCATACATTCAACAACCTTCAAACCAAATACATACAAAGACCCTAAATATAATTATAGACCAACAACTTTCATGAGCATAGATGCAAAATTCCTCAACAGAAAATATAGAAAATATATTGGATTAAATATATGTATATAAAAACCTAATATATACTGATGAGATGGGATTTATATTGTGCCTAGAAGGCTAGGTCAGCATTTGAAAGTCAGTCAATGCAATTAATTAGCTCAAGAGTTTAAAAAAAGAAAAAAGAACTATACAATGATGTCAATTAACAGAGGAAACCATACGGCAAATTTGAACATGCAATTGTGATAAAAGCTAAAAACAGGAGGGGGGAGGCAAGATGGCATCACTTTAAGTGGGCTCTCACCATGTCTCTTGCAAAAGACAGATGACTGGGGACAGGATCCTGGCTAAGTAAGCTGTTCTAGGAATCCACGGAGGTGGAGCCTTTGGGGCATCAATCTGGAGTGAGCTGGATGGGGAGATAGATTGCTCAAGATAACACCATGAGTTTTTTGCCCTGTGCATGGAAATCATGGACAGCTAAGCCCCACCCTCTAGGGCACGGGTCAGTGTGAGCCTCAACTCCTCCTGGCCACCCAGCAAGAGGGAGCATTCTCTGAGAGTGGGAGGGTTCTGGCAGAGGGTGGAGAGGGGTTTCCTTAACTGTGGGTTTGGTTGCCTGGAACTCCTTAGAGCTTTGGGGAGCACAACAGCTAACTTGAAGTAGCACGAGGCTGAGGGGAGAGGCGAATTTGCTGAGGAAGCCTGATTTACCTAACTGCTGAGGCTTGGCTTGAAAGAGGGTAGAGTCAGCCAATTTAATACTTCCATGCTGAGGACTATCAGAATTTCAACTCCCCTAAGGGAATCAGGCAGTGGGAAGTGCTTAGTAAGTTTCCAAGAGCTTGTTTAGGGGCCATGCGAGAAGGGGGTGGCTTAGAAGAGTTGTGAAAATCAACTTGGTGCAGTGAACTCAGTCATCAGGGTCCCATTTGAATTTCTAAAGGGAACTCAACCTACAGGAGAGGGGAGGGGGCATCTGTTTATACAGCATGCTGAATTCTGCTTCCCTAGGAGAGTAAAACCTGCCCAGGGGAAAGTGAATGAATAGGATTCATAAGAGCTAACTGACCGAATTAGAAGGGTAGCTCAGTGGAGGAATTTTGGCCTTGAATATATGAGGTCCCTAATTCAATTCCTGGCTCCTCTAAAAGTAGTGCTCCACAGGAACAACCAACATTCAGCTGATACCATAGGGCAAGGAAAACAGAAATTATTTTTGTACTAGTTTTTTTGGTTCCCTTATTTTTCCAAAAAAAAAAAGAAAAAGGTTACTTTAAAAAATTTTAACTTAGTTTACTCACTAAAACCAGCCTCAAAACCTACAAAGAGAAGCCTGCAGTGTAACTGAGGAATACAGGCAGCCTGAGAGCCTCCACAAGGGCCCAAGAAGGAATGCTGTTCTTTAGCTCTGTTTAACTGCTTGCTTGTGTTTTTGTTTGTTTTTCTTTTTGATTTTTTGTTTTGTTTCTTGTTTTACTTTCCCCTTTCCTACACCATCCCTCTTTTTAAAAAAATTTAGGTGCTGCTAGCTTGTTTCCTCTTTGCTGTGCTTCTTCTTCCTTGATTTCCCATTTTCTGTGCATACTGATTTTGTCTACAAATGCTATCTCTTTTCCTTCCTTCATCTTTCTATCTTCTGCTTTCTGTTGTGGTTCTTACATTCCAACTATTTTTATTAGTCCTCAGCTTTACTGGTTTTGATTTCTATCTTGTCTATTCAGTTTTCTTTTTTTTTTTAATTAACTTTTTTCTTTCTGTCCTTTCTTTATTCTTTCTCTTTCTCCTCATTCTTCTGGCCTCTTAAACCATTCTATATATTTTTCTCTATTTGACTTTCCATTCCATTGTACATCCTCCACTTTTTGTATCCAATAAATCTACACTGCTTACATGAGTTAAATATTCATTTTACTAAGTCTTATGTGGCCCTTCTACTAACTTTTATTATTATTATTATTATTATTATTATTATCATCCATTTTCTTTTCTTACTTCTTTCAATTTTTCTGGTCTTATTGTTTTTCCTTAAAGGAAACATAGAAAACAGCAAGGAAATAGAACAAGAAGAACAAAGTGTCAAAGAGAAACGTTAACACACACACAAAACCAGCCACTAAATAAAATGCTAGAGCAGAGAGAGAGGCTAATCAACTGAATGAACCCATCAAGATAAAATGATGAACAGAGGGCAACAAAATTTACAAACCATACTAAGAAACAGGAAGACATGGACCAGTCCAATGAACAAACTGAAAACCAGGAAGAGATGTGGAACATCAAACATTTAATCAAAGCTGTACAAATAAATATCATGGACCAACTTGATGAAATGAAGGAAGAGATTATGGATATTAAGAAGACACTGGGAGAACATACTGAAGAAATTGTAAGCATACATATAAAGATAATGGTTATGATGGTGATGAATGGCATGATGCAAGAAATAAAAAGCACACTGGAAGCACATAATGGCAGATTTGAACAAGCAGAAGAAAGAATTAGTGATGTGGAAGACAGCACATCTGAAAACAGACAGATAGTAGAACAGATAGATAAAAGATAGAAAAATACAGCACGGATTTAGGGACTTGAATGACAACCTGAATGGACAAAGATATTCATTATATGCATCCCAGAAGGAAAAGAGAAAGAAAGGGAACAGAAGGAGTGTTGAAGGAAATAATGTCTGAAAATTTCCCAACCCTATTGAGGGAGATGGATGGACATGTCCAGGAAGCACAGTGCACCCCAAACAGTATAAATCCCAAAAGGACTACTTGAAGACATATACTTATCAAAATGTCCAATGCTCAAGACAAAGATAAAATACTCAAGGAAGCAAGAGAAAAGAGGACCATCACACACAAGGGAAACTCAATAAGATTAAGTGTTAATTTCTCATCTGAAAACATGGAGGCAAGAAGAGAATGGTATGACACTGTCAAGAAACTAAAACAAAACAAAATGAATTATCTATCAGCAAACCTGGCATTCAAAAATGATGGAGAGTTCAAAATATTCACAGATAAACAGAAATTAAGAGAGTATGCCAATAAGAAACCCAAACTTCAAGAAATAATAAAGGAAGTTCTACAGGTTGACAGGAAAAAACAGGAAAGAAAGTTGGAGGAGAGTGTAAGAACAACTGAAAAAGGGGGGGGGGATAAAAACAATATATGACATATACAAACCCAAAGAAAATATGGCTGATGTAAGAAATTCCTTGAGAGTAAAATGACTGAATGTTAATGGATTAAATGCAACAGTCAAGAGACACATATTGGCAAAATGGATAAGGAAATATGACCCATCTATATATTGTCTACAAGACACCCACCTTCAACCCAACGACTCAAGAAGGCTGAAAGTGAATGACTGGAAAACAATTTTACAAGTAAAAAATACCCAAAAAAAGGGCATGAGTAGCTATACTAATATCGGACAAATTAGACTTTAAATGCAAAACTATTGTAAGAGAAAAAGATGGACACTATATATTACTAAAATGGGTAATCTTTCAGGAAGAAAGAAAAAACCTAAACATTTATGTACCTAATCAGGGCATCTCAAAATACCTGAGACAATCACTGGAAGGAATATCAGAAAACATAAATGCCTTGACAATTATAGTGGGGAAATGTAATGCACAATTATCACTATTAGAGAGAATATTTCAACAGAGAATCAGTAAAGAAACAAAAATTCTGAACAATACATTATAGGATCTGGACTTAATAGACATATACAGAATGCTACACCCAATTACACTGGGATATACATTCTTGTTGAGTGCACATAGATCATACTCCAATATAGACTACATACTAGGCCACAGACAAATTCTCAATGAATTCAGAAAGATTGAGATTATACAGAGTAATTTCTCTGACCACAGTGGAATGAAATTGGAAAACACAAAGGGCCAGAGAACCCGATTAGGCACAAAGATATGGAAGTTAAACAACACACATTTAGAGAAACTGTGGGTCAAGAAGGAAATCTCAAAAGAAATCAGAAACTAACTTGAAATGAAAGTAAATGACAACACAAAATATCAAAACCTATAGGATGCATCCAAAGCTGTACTGAAAGTGAAATTCATAGTAAAAATGCAAATATCAAAAAAGAAGAAAGAGCTAAAAATGAAGATCTGACTGCACCCCTGGAGGAATAGGAAAAACAACAAGAAACTAGTAGGAAGGAAGTAGAAAGAAGGGAATAACAAAGATTAGAGCAGAACTAAATGAAATAGAAAATAAGAAAGCAGTAGAAAAATTAAAGAAAATCAAAAGCTAGTTCTTCGTGAAGATCAATAAAATTGACAAACCCTTAACCAGACTAACAAAGAAAAAGAGAAAGCAGATGCAAATACACAAAATAAGAAATGACGAAGGGGATATCACCACTGATCCCAAAGAAATAAAGAGCATCATAAGAAGATACTT
>JAQZBX010098003.1:0-11627 GCA_029593785.1 Cabassous unicinctus | reverse complement strand
GTTCTTCCATTTGTTTAGGTCTTCTTTGATTTCTTTTAGCAGTGTTTTGTAGTTTTCTGAATAAAGATCCTTTACATTCTTGGTTAAATTAACTTCTAGATATTTGAATCTTTTTGTTGCTATTGTAAATAGAATTTTTTCTTGATTCCCTCCTCAACTTGCTCATTACTAGTGTTTAGAAACACCACCTTTTTTTTGCTTATTGATCTCATATCAATCCACTTTGCACTTGTATCATTTACTAGCTCTAATACCTTTGTTGTAGATATTTCCGAAGTTTCTAAATATAAGATCATGCCATCTGGGAATAGTGAGAATTTTACTTCCTCTTTTCCAATTTGGATGACTTTTTTTTTTTCTTGCCTAATTGTACTAGCTAGAACTTCTATCACAATGTTGAATAACAGTAGTGATAGTGGTCATCCTTGCCTTTTCCTGATCTTAGAGAGAAAGCTTTCACCCTCTATCCATTGAGTATGATGTTGGCTGTGTTATGTTCATAAATGTCCTTTATTATGCTAGGAACTTTCCTTCTATAACTATCTTTTGAATTGTTTGTATCAAGAAAGGATGCTGGATTTTGTCACATGATTTTCAGTGTCAATTGAGATGATGATGTTATTTTTTTCCTTCAATTTCTTAATGTGGTGTATTATATTATTTGATTTTCTTGACTTAAACTACCTCTGAACCCCAGGAAGAAAACCCACTTGATAGTGGTGTATAATTCTTTTTATACATTTTTGGATTCTATTTGCAAGTATTTTGTTGAGAATTTTTCCATCTATGTTCATTAGTGCGATCGTTCTGAAATTTTCTTTCCTTGTGGTATCTTTATCTGGCTTTGGTATTAGAATTATGTTGGCCTCATAAAATACATTGGGTAATTTTCCCTTCTTTTCAATGTTTTGGTAGAGTTTAAAAAGGCTTGGTATTAATTCTTCTCAAAATAAATGGTACAATGTACCTGTAAAGCCATCTGGTCCTGGACTTTTCTTTGATGGTAGATTTTTGATGACTTTTGATTCAATCTCTTTATTTGTGATTGATTGTTAAGTTCCTGTATCTCTTGTAGAGTCAAAGTATGTTGTTTGGGAATTTCTAGGAATTTGTCCATTTCATCTAGGTTGTCTAATTTGTTGGCATACAGTTTCTTATAATATCCATTTATGGTCCTTTTTTTATTTCTGTGGGATCAGTCATAATGCCCCCTTTTCATTCTTGTTTGATTTATTTGCATCTTCTCTCTTTTTTTCTCTGTTAGTATAGATAAGGGTTTGTCAATTTCATTTGTCTTCTCAAAGAATCACCTTTTGGTTTTGTTGATTTTTTTCTATTATTTTGTTGTTGTTGGTCTCAATTTCATTTATTTGTGCTCTTTGGTGTTACTTTTTTCCTTTCTATTAGCTTTGGGATTGGTTTGCTGTACTTTTTCTAGTTTTTACAGCTGTTTCATTTAGGTCCTTGATTTTAGCTCATTCTTCTTTTTAAATGTAGACCTTAGCACTGCCTTGGCTGTATGCCATAGTTTTGGTAAGTTGGGTTCTTATTTTCATTCATCTCAATATATCTACTAATTTTTCTTGAAAATTTTTTTTATCCACTGGTTATTTAGGAGTATGTTGATTAGCCTTCAAATATTTGCAAATTTTCCCCTTTCCCACTTATTATTTATTTCCATCTTCATTCCACTATGATCATTGAAAGTGCTTTGTATAATTTCAGTCTTCTTAAATTTATTCAGAGCTGTTTTGTGCCAGACATGTGGTCTACCCTGGAGAAAAATCCATAAGCACTTGCTAATAATGTATAGTCTACTCTTTTGGGGTGCAATGTTCTGTGTATCTGTCTAGTCCAGCTCATTTATCACATTGTTCAAGTTCCCTGTTTCTTTGTTGATCTTCCCTCTGGTTTTTCTACTGATTTGAGTCGCATGTTGAAGACTCCAGGTATATTGTAGCGATGTCTATTTGTCCTTTCAGTTTTGCTAGAGTTTGCCTCATGAATTTTGGGGAACTCTGGTAGAGTGCATAGATATTTATGACTGTTGCTCCATAGTGGATGGTCCCTTTTATTAATATATAATGGCCTTTTGTATTTTTTTTTACTGTTTTTTTTCCATTTAAAATCTGTTTTGTCTGACATCAGAATAGCTACCCATGCTCTCTTTTGGTTACTGTTTGTGTGAAGTATCTTTTTTCAACCTTTCATGTTGAGTCTATTTGTATCCTTGGTCTAAGGGAGTCTCCACCAGACAGCATATGGATGGCTCATGATTTCTTACCCATTCTGTCAGCCTACATCTTTTGGTTGGGGATTTTAATCGATTAACATTCAGTTTTATTACTGTAAAGGCATTACTTCAACAGTTTTATTCTTTGGCTTTCTTATCTTAATTTGGTCTGTCTTTTTACCCTTTTGGTTGCCCTTTCTGATAGTCTTCACTTCTACACTCCTCCTAGCCTCCAGTTTTTCCTGTAGGGTTGAGTTTTTGCTTACAATCTCTTAGTTTCTGTTTGGGAATATTTTAAACTCATCTTCATATTTGAAGGACAGTTTTGCCAGATAAAGAATTCTTGGCTGGCAGTTTTTATCTTTCAGTACTTAATTATACCACTGCCTTCTCACTTCCATGATTTCTGAAGAGAAATCCACATTAAGTCTTATTGGACATTCTTTGTATGTGATGTTTCACTTATCCCTTGTTGCGTTTGGAATTTTCTCTTTATCTTTGGCATTTGGCAATCTGAATATTATGTGTCCTGGTATAGGTCTATTTGGATTTATTCTAATTGTAGTATGCTCTGCTTCCTGGACACATATATTCATTTCTTTCATGATAGTTGGGAAATTTTCAACCATTATTTCCTCAAATATTCTTCTGCCCCTTTTCTCTTCTCTTCTCCCTCTGAAACTCCCATAACATGTGTTGGTGCACTTCATGTTATCATTTAACTCCCTGAGTCCCTCTTAAAGTTTTTCCAGTCTTTTCTCTGTTTTTCCCTTTTTTCAATTTAAGCTGGTCTGTCCTCTACATAGTTGATTCTTTTTCCATGATTTCAAATCTGCTAGTTTATGTCTTTATTGTATATTTAATTCATTTATTGTATCTTTAATTCTCATAAGCTTTGCTATTTTTCTATCCAAGATTTCAAATTTTTCTTTGTGCTCATCCAGTGTCTTCACAATGTCATTTATTTCTTTAACCATGCTGTTCTTCAACTCCATGGTTTGATTTAAGATATTTGTATGAACTTCATTGATTAGTTGTTTCAAGTCCTATATCTCATTTGGAGCTGTGTTCCTTTTCCTGAGTCATATCTTCCTTTTTCTTAGTATAGCTTTTAATTTTTTGCTGATGTCTAGGCATTTGATTAGGATTCTGAGTTTACTCTGATGTTCAGTTTCTCTCTTGCCACATGATTAACTGTTAAGTAGCTGTGTGCTGCCACTGTTCTTTAATTCTTGGTTCAACTTTGTCTAGATATTTAGGACTGCCCCTGTTTGCTCAAACCAGGACTAAGGTCAGTTCCCAACTCTAAATGAGTTCCCCTCATTTAGAGGGGGCAGTAAGGCACCTGATGACCACTTTTAATTTTTTAGTATTATTTTCCCCTTTTCATGCACTTTTCTGGTCTGCCAGCTGATATTGCTCTTTGGCAGTACTCTTAGCTTAGACCCCAGATGCTAGGGGGAAATACATTCAGTGAACCCCACCAGGACTGGCCTTGCAGAAGCAAAGACTTCAGGTCAGTCCAAGCCTTGCAAACAAAGTTTATCAGAAGTTGTTCTCCTCCCTTGATTGTCCTCACTCTCTTTCTGCCTCCTCAGCAACCAGCCCAGGGCAGTAAAGCTGGTGTTTGAGAAGGCAAATTACCTTTAGCTCCCTGCTAACTCTAGGGGCAAACAATTTCACTGTCCCGCCCGTCCTACACATGTGCAAGTTCACTGGCCAAAATCTGAATTTGTTGTAAATTGTGTCCCTTCATCTTTTACTTGGGGAAGAGGAGCTGCAACCTTCTCAGTCTGCAGCTGCTGCAGTCCACAACCACTGCAGTCTGCTGTTGCTCTGAGGGTGGGGAGATGGGAACCAGCAGCTGCTGCTGCAGCTTTACTCACAGGACTTTTCCAGCCAGCCAAGACTCCTTTCCTTCGCCCCTCTCTCTTCTATCTTACCTTCCTCTGTTGTTCAGAGCCCCACAGCAGCCCTCCAGTGAGTCTCTCCTGTCCTCTAGATATTTTTCTGGGAGAGAGGTGGTCCCTTTGCTTCTCTAACCCTCCATCTCTACTTGGGTGTTTTAAGCACTCTGAAAATTAACACATCCAAACTAAAATCAGGGTGATTAGCGGGTGTGGCTCAACCACTTGGGCACTCAACCACTGCCTACCACATGGGAGATCCCAGGTTTGGGTCCCGGTGCCTCCTAAAAGAAGACAAGGAGATGTTGCTGCAACAGAGCTAGACTCCAACCCCACCACAACAAGCAGAGGCCAGAAGCCAGCAGATGCTGCAGCCCATGGAGAGTGTATGTGGTGCAGTCCATAGGGCACTTGCCTCTCAAGTGGGAGGTTCCAGGTTTGATTCCTGGTGCCTCCTGGAGAAGGTGAGTAAACAGTGAGCAGACAGATAGCAAACCATCTGGGGGAGGGAGGGGCGGAATAAAGAAGAATAAAGGAAATAAAAATTAAATCTGTAAAAAAAAAACAACTAAAATCACAAGCTCTTTAAGTTTCTGTTTGCTCTTCACTGTTCTTGATATCAGAATAGGGAACACATTCCATCTGTCACCTGTGACAGCATGTTTAACCTCTTTCCCTTTTACTTATTGTATATAACCTATTCACAATACTGTAAATTTTACCTTATAATTATGTCTCTAGTATATCCGCTTCCCTCCAGTTTGTTTCAACTACCTGCCATGTGAACTATTAGACAGGGATAATTAATTAATTAATCAAGCATACCCTTTATCCTTTCATACATTACCATTATGGAACTTTGCTTGTCTTATTTCCTTCTTTAAAAAATGGGTTCATTTATTTTTGAGGCATTGATGACACATATGTGAATAAATGGTACCAATGGTTTAATAGAGTTACATGCTAATGATCCAGCTAAGTTTATTGGTAGATTTTCACTGTGTGATTATATCTATTATGAAAAAAATAGAAGACAACTATAAGGGAAAATTCATTTCAACAAATTGTTACATATCTATCTTAGTCTAACTAAAGATTGTTACGTGTTTTTTTTTTTTTTTTTGTAATTGGGATTTTGGGTACTGAATTGATATTGTTGTAAAGTAACATTATCTGAAAAGTGAAATCTTAGGAAGCAAATGTTGCTCAACCATTTGGGTGCCCGCCTACCACATGGGAGGTCCCGGGATCAGGTCCCGGTGCCTCCTAAAGAAGACAAGCAGATGTCAAACCCGCCACAATGAGCTAGTTGCTACACCCACCACAATGAGCTAGACACCGCACCCGCAGCAACTAGCTAGATGCCATACTGCCACAATGAGCAGATGCCTAAATGAGCACATGCCACAAGCCAGCAGACACTGCAGACCATGAGAAGCACATGTGGCTCAGGATGTTGAGCACTCACCTCCCATGTGGAAGTTCCTGGGTTCAGTTCCTGGTGCCTCCTGGAGAAGGCAAGCAATGAGCAGACAGATGAAAGAATCATCTGAGGAAGGGGGATAAATAAACATAATAAGGTAAATAAATATGTCTTTTTAAAAAATAAAGCCTCATCTTGAATGAGGAAAGAATTATGCTACTATTTGCTAATGACAAATATACTAATATATGTATAAGAAAGGAAAAAAATGTACAGGCGAGTTTAAAAGAGGTTGCCAGTTGTATAGGAGCCAAATATTCTTCAGGTGGTGTATTAGTCAGCCAAAGAGGTGCTGATGCAAAGTACCAGGAATCTGTTGGCTTTTATAAAGGGAATTTATTTGGGGTTAAAGCTTAAAGTTACAAGGCCCTAAAGAGTCCAACTCAAGGTACCGTAAGAGGTACTTCCTCACCAAAGTCTGTTGCCATGTGTTGAAACAAGGTGGTGGGTGATGTCTGTGAGGGTTCAGCCGCCTTCTTCCTCTTAAGGCTTCCTGAGCCCAGCTTCTTCTGATCTCAGCTGTAGGCTGGAGGGCTTATTTCTTTCTGTGCCTTCTTAGCTTCTCAGGGCTCTTATCTCTTCAGCTGCAAACTGTCAGGCAAATAATTCATGTCTCTCCAGGGCCTCTGCCGTGTCTATGGCGCTGTCTCTCTTCCCCTGTGTATCTACTTCTGTGTGTCTCCTTGACTGAGTGTCCATTTCTATAGCCCACAAAGGGGGCAGGGACTAAAACTGAGTCACCCTAATGATGGTGGTTGAATCAAAGCCCTAATCTTAACATAAATTAATCAGACATCTCAACTGAATCTAATAAAATCAAAGGGTATCACACCCAGAGGAAAAGAGCAGTTTACAAACATAATCAAATATCTTTTTGAAATTCATAAATAATATCAGACTTCCACAGGTGGTATGATCCATTTTAAGGCCAGAGAGTAAATTTCCTTAAAAGTCATTAGAAGAGTCAGAGGATAGATTCGCATAGTAAAGCAGGACATGGTTAGAATGGAAAGCTATCCCTTTTACTGAAAAAGTCACAAAAGTCTCTGAATTCCCAGTAAACTGAGAATGGGAAAACAAAAATAATTTTTTTCCTTACAATGTAGATTTTGGAAATTGTTGTTAAGTATGAATGGATAACTAGAGAACCATGTGAGAATGGAGATTCTATATTTCAAATAACTCGATTTTTACAATTGATATACTTTAAGAAAAGAGGAATAGGAATAGAATAATTCATTTAAAGTCAGCTCAGAAATGTAAAACTGACCCTTTAAAGTAGTGAAAACAGCACACATTACAAGAGTGCCTGATGTTTGCTATTCACTTGAAATTCAGTCAGTAGCTAACTTGATACTCTGAACCAGTTACTCAAGGGATTTATGCATGAGACTATTTCTCTACAGACTGCTTAATGGTGCTCTTTTTCTACTGCCTCATGCAGACATTATCATGGAGCAATCAGAATGAATTTAATTTTCAAGTGATTGTGAATGTGTCATGTTAAGTTACATCTTACTGCAAGACAGCAGATTTCTTTTTTTTTTTTTTTTAATCACTATGTCTCAGGATCCTCTATTATGGGCATTTTAATGAGCTACATATTTCCCATAGAGGAAAGATAGTAATTCTCTTACCCATCTGGGGAGTGATGATGCCACATCAACAAAACCCTTTTTTTTCTTTCTTTCCTCCCTGCATAAGCCCCATGCCTACTGAGGAGGTGAGTCACTGGGGTTTCCCACCTTCAAATTCTTTTTCTTATGACTGAGGAAACTGGGCAGACTTTCTCCAAACACATTTCCCAGCAAGCCCCAACTTCTAGCTTGAAAGTCATTTGACTCTTTCCATTGTTTGGAATAGGCATATCCATGTTGTACCCCTGTCTGCATGTTTCAAGAACAATATCTCTTGGAGCTGTTGCAGAGAGATTCTGGCTCCAGAGAGAAAGCTTCCAGCCAGGAGTCCATGTTGTGATACTTCTTCCTCAGTACTGAGGGTCAAACTTTACCTGTGTACCAAACTCATACAAGGTGATTTTAACATACTCTCACACTATTCCAGAGAAGTGTGAAAGATGAATTTTCACCTTTATAAATATACTGACATCCAATTTATGCAGGAATTTAATAACAGGACTCTGCAACAACCGCAGAGTTCTCTTTCTCAGAAGTTTATATTTGTTGCCTAGTTTGTTCCTTCTCCAATAACTCCTTGACAGTGAAGCCCTACCTAGTTATGTCAATTTATTTCCGCTCAGAATACAGGCAGCTGGAGAAACTGTGAATGCAGAAGTAACTCCTGAGACCAGATGCACTTTACTGGGTGGAAGTAGGTTTGCAGAAAAGAACGATCAGTAGCACAATCATGATGGTCAGGTTGGATGCTTTATTGTAGATGGAGCAACTGTGAAGTTAATGCTGCTAAAGATGGGAGCCCATGTGGCTCAGTGGTTGAGTGCTGGCTTCCCACATACGAGGTCCTGGGTTCAATCCCCCGCCCCAGTAACTCAAAACAAAAACAAAAACAAAAAAATGCTGCTAAAGAGAACCTAGATGGTGGATTTCAAATTATGCTTCCATGTTGTTTCAGAGTATTTCAGAATGTTTTCTCTTATAAAATTGTTGTTGTTTTTTTGATATCCAACATCAGCTCTGTGAAAGGTCCTCAAAATATGGGTTCAAATTGATCATACTTGAGATTTTAGATTCTTCCAAAAGGAAAAAAAAATCCTCTGACCCTTAGCTTTCTTCATGTAATACACATTCATGAATCATCTTGCCAATATCTAGAGACAATATTGTTAATATAGAAAAGAATGAAACCAAGATATATATAATCTGCTCAATTAATCTGTCTTACCTATTGACTATAAAAATTCCCAGGAATTAAGCTCCTAATGGAGAATAAAATATGGCACCCATCACAACTTACCTTATCCTCTGTCCCTTCATGTAATTGCAGCCTCAATCTCCCAGCCAGCTCAGGGTTACAAACACTGCCAAAGATGATTAAAATGATAATTTTTCTTCTACATTATTATACTTTTTTTTCTCTTGTTGCATCCCCTAATCTCCTAGTCCTATTGAGAAGATATTGGGCTCAATTTTAAAAACTGTTTTCAATGAAATTTCTTTTTTTAAAAAAAATTTAAAGAAGCATTAGAGAACATAAATGTTATATTGAAATATATTTTCAATGTAGGGGATTCTAATATACCTCCCCCTCCTCCCCCACCCACAGTTAATCCACATTAACAACATCTTTTCATTAGTGTGGTACACTTGTGAAAATTGATGAACACATATTGAAGCATTGCTACTGCCATGGTCTGTAGTTCACATTAAGGTTTACACTTTGCTGCACACAATTTTGTAGGTTTTGACCAAATTTATAATGGTCTGAATCCATCATTGCAATGTCATGCTGAATAATTTCAGTGCCTGCAAAATGCCCTATGTTATATCTATTCTTCCCTCTCCTATCCCTCAGAAGCTCTGGTGACTGCTGCCTTTATATCAATGTTACAAGTTCTTCCATTACTAAAATAATAATTAATCTACTTAAGTCCATATTTGAAAATGCCACTTTCATTGTTTTGATATTGGACGTAAAAAACAAACCACAAGAAACCAAAGCAAATGCAGAATTTCTATTTTATAAGACAAAATATTCTGTCATAATCTAAGACAAAGTAAAAGTTTGAAATCCATCATCTGGATTCTCTTTTAGTAGCTTTAAAACATCATATTTAACATCATATTTTCTTGATTTGCAATAAAATATTAAAGGCATAATTAATTAGTTGACAAGATGTGTGGGCTCCTGGCCTAGAGTTACCTCTATTTTGTTTGGGTAAAAAGTGGTGTTTAGGATTAAAAAAAAAACAACTTTAAATTTATGTTTTGTTGTTGATTTTTGGAAAGTAAAGAAAAGTGTAGCAGAATAGGCTAGATGGATGAATGATTCATAGTAACATTTGTATACTAAAAAAGTATTTTAAGGAGAATAATAATTTATGGGTTCAGCTCTATGGCAGTACTTGCACCCATGAACTGCAACCATGTGATGAAAAACTGATATACTATTTTCCAAGTGAAAAATAATCAATGCTATAGGACAAGTCACAATATAGGGTTTATATAATTTGCTGATTCATGTGGGATTTCTGATGGAGACAACCAAGAAGAATAACCTGGGGAAGTGGCACTAGAGACAGACTCTCACAAATTTGCACAGTCAGAACAGTTCCATAAGAGAGAAGAGCACCAGGGGGATGTGTGGTGTTAGGAGCGAGGTCCAGCCCAGGGGAAGCTGCATCTTTTATTGGTGCTAATGATAGACTCAGAGAGGACAATGTTGGACATGAAAAGAGCTAGAAGTTTGCAAATACTTCGAGGCAGATATTTAAGGACAGAGTACATGCAGCACTCAGTTTATTATGAGCAGCTCACACTCTGAGTATGGAATGAATCAGTTTTCCTTAAGTGATATGTGTCTGTGGAGACACAGCAATATTGCTAAGAATTTAGAAAACTCTAGCCCATGGGATGCTCCAGGGTCTACCTAGATTGGTTCTGGGAAAGGTCCAAAAAGTGTCCACATTAGGAAGTCTTTTCAGGTACCTAGTCCAAAAGTTTGGTCTATGCCATGGTTTAGGGCCCATGCCTTAATATGCATGGGATCCAAGGGAAGGATAGTTGCACTTAAAGGAGAAAGAGAAATACATAGAAGGCATTTGGGAAGACCTGGTTGGGTGGGATACGTTGGCCCTTTGAAGAAGCTCCTTAGGTATTATTGGTGGAAGGGGCAATTGCTGGCATCATTCACTGGGTCTTAGACAACCTAATTTTTCTAAGATGCATTTTTATAATTAGGGAAATCAATCAACTTACAAAAAACCTAGTATAATTTAATGTTATTGTTTTTGAAGAAATATTTTGCAGCTTTCTGACTACAAATGAAAATTGAATATATTGTAAAGTTTTAATTGCTTTTCTTATATGGAAATCTCTTTAAGAAATAAACTCTATTAAAATATTACCTAAATATTTCCAAAATTTACCCTATTTGTTAATTTTCTATTATTATCTTTAAAGTACTTTTGGGTTCTTTATTTTGTTGCTGTCTATTTTTTTTCTTAGGTACCATGGGCCAGGGAATGAACCCAGGACCTTGTATGTGGGAAGATGGCACTCAACCACTTGAGCCAGATCCATTCCCTGTATATTTTATTTATGGATTTTTGGTTAATATTTGCACAGGCTTTTATTTATTTTTAATTAAAATTAAAATTGATTTTTAATCATTTTACCTCTCATAAGATTTATTTTGTGGTATTTTTCTAACTTCTTTTACTAACTTATTTCCTTATTTTATGTTGTTCAATGAGAAGTTTAGAACTGTGAGTATTCTTATGTTTTGATATTAATTTTCTTTGGATTATATATTCTAACACATTCTAATTAAAATTTTGGTATTGACTAACGGTTTGTTATTGATTTCAGTTTTACCAGTGATTAGTTAGAAAATATAAAGGTCAAAAATTCTACTATACATGTAATCAATGTTTTCATTAAAACTGGCCAATGCCACAAACCTTATATCACCTGCATGCTTGCTTTAAATCATTTGTTACATTTTATGCATGAAAATTTATCAGTGATGTCTTCAGTGTGAATTATGTAATAAATGGTTATAAACTAACTGAAAAAATTACTGTTTTGCCAGCAGATGCCACTATGTGCCTTGCCATGTGACAGATGAGTCAAAGATCACCCAGTAGCCAGTCTACGGGAAGAAAGCATCTCCTGATGATGACTTGATTTGAACATTTTTCTCAGCCTCACAACTGTAAGCATGTGAGTTAATAAATTCCCATGATGAAAGTAAAAAAAAAATCACTGCTTTAGCTTTGAAATTAGCTTTCATGGTATTACGAAGTGACCTTCTGATGTAAAGAATAATTACTAACTGTGAAATTTAGGATATGTTGTAATTTTGC
>JAQZBX010098002.1:0-11624 GCA_029593785.1 Cabassous unicinctus | reverse complement strand
AGACATTTCTCCAAAGAAGATACACAAATGGCCAGTAAGCACATGAAAAAATGCTCAACATAATTAACAATTAGGGAAAGGCAAATAAAAACCACAGTAAGGCAACTTTTCACCCACTAGACTAACTACTTTTCAAAAAGAAAAAAAAGGAAACTAACAAGTGTTGGAGAGGTTACTGAGAAATAGGGACACCATTCATTGTTGGTAGAAATGTAAAATGGTGCAACTTCTATGGAAAATTGAGAGTTCCTCAGTATGTTAAATATAAAATTACCATATAACCCAGGAATCCCACTTCTAGGTATATACCCCCAAAGAACTGGCAGCAGAACTCAAATATTCATAATGGCATTATTCACAATTCCCAAAAGATGGAAGCAATTCAAACATCCACTGACAGATGAATGGATGAACAAATGTGGTATCTACATACAAAGGAATATTATTCAACCATCAAAAAGAATAAAGTCCTATACAGACTACAACATGGATGAAACTTGAGGATATCATGTTGAGTAAAATAAGCCAGACACAAAAGGACAAATATTATACGATCTCATTGATATGAAATAATTAGAATAAGCAAATTCACAGAGTCAGACACTAGTATATAGGTTACCAAGGGCCAGGGTGAGGGTAGGGAAAGATGAGTTAATGCTTAATTGTTACAGAGTTTCTGTTTGGGGTCATGGAAAAGCTTTGGTAATGTAAACGGTGATGGTAGCACAATGCTGTGAATGTAATTAACACTACTGAATTATATAATTGAATGTAGCTAAAAGGGGGAATTTTAGCTTTTATATATATTAGTAGAACAAAAAATTTAAAAAACAAAAGGCTGTACAATACAAATAGTGAACCCTAATACAAACTATGTACTATTGTTAATATCATTTGAATAATATTCTTTCCTCAATTGTAAGGAAGTTATTACACTAATGAAAACTGTTAATAATGGGGAAAACTGTGTGGTTAGGGGAGTATATGGTAGGTCTATATTTTCTGCATGATTTTTCTGTAAATCTAAACTTCTCTAATTAAAAAAAAAGCTCTAGCAATTGAATTATTTTTAAAAAGTGAACAATTCTTGCCCACCATCAGATAAAACAGCACATTGTAATTTGGTCACCTCTGAGTAGTTCTTGCCCCTCTTGAGTGTTTTACGGATGTATCATGAATGTTGAAAATGGATCATACCTCCATGATGGAAAATATTTTGACATATCAATCCTACTTGTTTTATTTTCTTCTTGTTTTGATTTCTTCACTATGATTACTTTACACTGTCTGTTTAATAAATTAAGAGTTGGCAATTTGTCAAGGAAAATAAATCACAAGCTGCTAAAGAAAAGGGGGGGAATAGATCTAGTAAAACATGGAAATCTGAGCATATGGTGACTATATTTCCTAAAAAATCAGTGCACGTGGTCTGACCAGCATGCGTCTGAGGGCAATAGAACAATATATGCTACCGCGGGAGTACTCCTGACAACTTGGAATGTACGGTACCTAGGCCCATGAAGGCCTTAGAATTATTAGCATATTTGGGCACCTCCCACTGCCAGCTCCAGAAGTCACAACTGGATTTTTGGAGAGGATTAAACCTTTCATCTCTAGCTTTCAAGGGGGATATTGGAAAAGAGAGGATATTTATTCCCCCTTTCCTGAGAAGCCGGGAATGGACTTAGAATAGCAAAATTTTTCCTGGAAGTTCAGATGTTTGGAGGACTGGGTTTTCCAATGCAAAACCTTCAGCAAAAGTAGCTCAAAACTGCATGTCCTATTTCACATTAAACTTATTATGCATGGAAAAGTTGATTAAAATCAGCCCTGTTTCTTTCTGCATCACTGTGTTCCTTCCATTTGAAAATTATTCACCCAGACCTATACACTTAAAAAGAGGCCCAGGCTTTCCTAAGAGCAGAGTCCCTCTTGCTGGTAGGTTCTCAGCCCCTTTCCTGCTTTTGTGTGCCTGTGCATCTTCTTGTGTTATAGTTGGAGACATTTTTATGACAGCAAAAAATATTTCCATAAAGTTGTCTTATGAAAGTGCTCTTTCTTATTTTAGTTTGTATGACAACTTTTATACTGTCCATACTCAGTGTCTGAATTTGCCAAGATTGCTTCAATTTGCCACCCTTAACTAATAATTTCTTCAAAAGGTTCTGTTTACAAATCAGTTCACACCCACAGGAACACAGATTAAGATTAAGAACACATCCTTTGTTGGAGTATATGATTCAATATACCACATTGGGATAAGCCTAGAGTGATACAGAAAGATTAAAAATAGTATTTTAGAATATATGTGGAAGCCACATGCTCATATTTCACTCTTATTTGAAGCCATTACAAGCTCTTAAAAAAAACAGAGAATATGTTGCTGGAGATGTTTAGGTTTCTTTCGTAAAGAAAACATTTTTTGGTACTCCTCCTTCTATAGTGTCATCAGAAGTTCATTCCCGGGAGAATATTTTGGCTTTGAAGTTTTAATAGGTCTGGAAGCCATTCTGGAAATGCCAGTTTCCACTTTCATTTTCCTGATTCCAGACCTTCCGCCATAGTCAGAACACTGATGAAAATACAAAGACAACATTGATCTATGGGGAGAAAACAGGCCTCTCCAGTTCTTTGATCCCCATCTTTCCATTCCCCAATCCTCTTCAGTAGGGAACTAAACTCCTATCTCTGCCAGTTCAAATTATTAGAAGGCAAAGAGAAACATTAGCAATTAAACTTATAAATTGTCCCAGGCTGAAGCCAAAAATTATAAAGTACATATTATTTTCCAGGGTAAGGATTTAATTTTACTCTTAGCTCAAGCAAGCCTTTGAAAACTATCATAATACACAGAAAAAGATTAAATTCCCACATCACAAGATGGCCCCTAGCCACTCCTGATTTTAGCCAGGAAGCTTCTCTCTCTCTCTCTCTCTCTCTCTCTCTCTCTCTCTCTCTCTCACACACACACACACACACAACTTCCAAATTCCTGCAGAGATTTGGGCTTCCAACCCCCAATATAATCATGAGCTGTACTTCTTGCCAGAAAATAAATTGGTAGGTGGTTGTGTTCCTTCTCTGTTTTGTTAAGAATAATATCTGTCCTTGTCTCCAAAAAGTGCTCTTCACTATACCCTATAGCTGTGCTCAAAGGTAAGCAATTGTTTCTTCCTTATAAAGCACTTCCAAATTGCCCCACCTGTGTGTCAGCACATATTGTATTCTTATCAGATATTTCCCGTGAAAGTATTAGGGCACACACGTGATCCCTTGCGCTTATTTCTACCTTACCACCCTAGTGTTGCATCCTCATGGAGTCCTTGAGGTAAAAACGGGCCTTCTCATGGCTTAAAGGTGGATGTATGCCTATGAAGAACTTTGAGACTCTTGGCTAAATGTCACAATGCAAAGTTCAAATGAGTAATATGATTTAGGAGATGGATGAGCCTTTGTTGAGACAATGGTTAAGAGAGTGCTCTGGAATCAGACCACCTGAGTGTGAAGCTGGGCTTTGCCACTGATGTTCCTTGTGCATTGTGGGGATGTTAAAATCTCTATTTTTCAGAGTCCTATGCTGTAAATGGAGAGTACGAAAAGCATTTATCTGATAAAGTTGTGAGCACAACATGAGATATATATGCAAGGTTTTTAGAATGGTCTTTATCATGCATTAGCCATTATTTTTAAATTGCCCCCCATCACTCTTGCTTCCTCCTCCGCTTTTCCCTTTCTGTTCCTTAGCCACAAGCCCCATGTCTTCATATTTATCACTGTGCCAGTCCCCATATATACTTGATAAAAATGTGCTATGCTCTAGGCCTTCCTTTTGCCCTCAGATAAAGCCTTGTCATGTCAGCCCTCCACTTAGGATACAATAAAATAATTCATCCTAAGATGTTAATGTCTGAAAATGTCTATGCATGTTCTTTTCTTTCTGCCTTTGTATTTTAACAGGGACAAAGTCTTATTTCAAAGGCACAAATTCCTAAGGGAAAGCTTCCAAGAGAAGATATATTTTCACTGGTGGGTAGCTCTAAAATATTGCAGAAGTCCTTCAAGTCATACCTAGAAGGAAACTGTCAACTCTAGCTGCTTGCATAGCTAATACAGCCATACCTTGGTATTAAACTGCTTTGAAACTCGTCAAATTTGGTATGTGGCGCATTTTGCCATGAAAATTTTGTCCTGGTACTCATCATTTGTTTGGTTCTCGATGCGCAAGCTAGAACTTCTCAGTGCCAGTTGCCTCGTGACTCACTACCCTTTCCAGCCGAGACAAAGGGTCACGTGTTAGTCATGCGGTAGCTCTTGCCCTGTGCACATTCCATTGCAGTCTTATCTTAGTTTTTGTGGTCATTTTGTGTATTTTTGCACTTTTTTTCTCATCACAGGTCCTAAGAAAATGAGCAGTAATAGCACTGAGCAGAAAAGAAAATTACTTTGCACCATCAGTGAGCAAAAAAAAAAGAAATAATAGATAAATATGAGAGAGGTATAGCATTACTGATCTTGCTAGGGAATACGGTATGCCTAGAATAACAGTCTCCACTATCATTAATAATAAAGAAGCGGAAAAAAAAGGCTGATGTTGCGAAAGGAGTTAAAGTAGTAACAAAGCAGCATTCCCAAACACTCAAAGAAGTTGAAAAGCTATTATTAATTTGAGTAAATAAGAAGTTAGCAGGCGACAGTGTATTGGAAGACATGATAAGTGAAAAAGCGAGTGTTGCATGCCAATCTTTTGAAAAACAAACCAGAACCAAATGATGAAAGTATTGAAGTTTTTAAGGCCAGCCATGGCTGTTTTGATAATTTTAAAAAGAGGACCAGCATCCACAGTGTCATGAGGCATGGCAAAGTAGCAATGCTAATAAAAAGGCTGCTGATGAATTCGCCAGTGAATTTCAAGACTACACAGAGGCTGAGGGCTTTATTCCCCACCAAGTTCTTTTTTTTTTTTTTTAAGATTTATTTTATTTATTTCTCCCCATCCCCTTCATTGTTTGTGCTCACTGTCTGCTCTCTATGTCCATTCACTGTGCGCTCTCTGTGTCTGCTCGTCTTCTCTATAGGAGGCACAGGGAACCGAACCCAGGACCTCCCATGTGGGAGAGAGGCACTCAATCACTTGAGTCACCTCCTCTCCTTGCTTTGTTGTGTCTCTCATTGTGTTTCCTCTTTGTGTCTCCTTGTTGCATCATTTTGTTGTATCAACTCACCACGCCAGCCTGTTGGGTCATCTTGCTGTCTTGCTTGTCTTCTCTAGAAGGCACCGGGAACCAAACCCAGGACCTCCCATGTGGTAGGTGGATGCCCAAATGCTTGAGCCATATCTGCTTCCTGCCCACCAAGTTTTTAACTGTGATAAGACTGGAGTTTTTTGGGGAAAAAATGCTGAGTAGAATCTACATCACAAAAGAGGGGAAGGCATTATCAAGCCACAAAACAATGAAGGACAGGCTCACTCTATTTTTGTGTGGGAATGCTAGTGGGGACTTAAAACTCAAGCTTCTACTAGTCTATCATAGTGAAAATTTGTGAGTTTTCAAGAAGAATAATGTCATGAAAAGCAAACTCCATGTGATGTGGAGGGCAAACAGCAAAGCTTGGGTCTTGAGGCAATTTTTCACCAAGTGGATAAATGAAGTGTTTGGTCCCTCAGTGAAAAAATATTTGCTGGAGAAAGATTTGCCTCTGAAAGCTCTCCTACTTTGGGACAATGCGCCTGCCCACCCTGCAGGCTTGGAGAATGGCTTCCTGGAGGAGTTCAGCTTCATCACTGTAAGGTTCCTGCCCCCAACACTACTACTCTCATCCAGCCCATGGACCAGCAGGTCATGTCAAACTTCAAAAATTGTACGCCAAGGCGCTTTTCCAGAGGTGCTTTGCGATCACCTCTGACACCCAGTTGGCCCTCACAGAATTCTGGAAGGAGCATTTCAGTATCCTGCACTGCCTTAACCGTATTGGTAAGGCCTGGAACTATGTCTCTTATAAGACAATGAATTCGGCATGGAAGAATCTGTGGCCAGAAAGAGAGACGTTGAAGGATTTGAGGCTGACCGCAAGCCTGCAGGTACAGAGGGTACAGTTGTGTGGGATATTGTAACTTTGGGCCAATCCATGGGTCTGGAGGTCAATGCTGCTGAAGTTGAGGAGTTAGTGGAGGAACATCGTGAAGAGCTCAGCACTGAGGAGCTGCAGGAACCACAGAAGGTGCAGCAACAAGAGGTGGCTGAAGAGATTTCTTCAGGTGAGGAGGAGATAAAGGAGGATGTCCCCAGTTCCTTGATAAAACAAATGTGTGCAAAATGGGCAGAAGTTCAAAACTTTGTGGAGAAGGACCATCCAGACAAAGCTCTGAGAAGCAGAAATGTGAATTTATTGAATGATCAAACAATTTCACACTTTGGAGGAATTCTGAAAAGAAGACAGAAGCAGTCCTCACTGGATAAGTTTTTAGTGAAGGTGACAAAGAGTGTGTCAGAGCCTGTGGTGCAAGTTGAAAAAAGGCAGAAAAGAGAAAGAACACCTGAAGTGCAAGTGCCCGATGTTCTATTGGAGGGTCCTCTCCTTCCAAGCAACACTCCATGTAACCTCTCCTCCTCACCACTCTCCTCCCACCATCCCATTAGGCCATGGACTCTTCTCAGTACAGGTAAAGTGGAGTTTTTATTTTATTTAATCTAAGTATTTATTAATTTGTAGGTTTATTTCTCATGTAAAGTACTGATATACAACCCTATCTTTTTACATATTGCCTTAAAAATGTGCATTGTCTTTGGGAGCACATTAAATTTATTTACATTATTTCTTATGGGAAAAATTTGTTTTTTACATTTTCATTTTCATTTTTGGAACTCGTCATGCCTCCTGGAACTAATTAACGACAAGTACTGAGGTACCACTGTAATTAGCTCTTAACCATTTAAAACTTGTATCATCATTTGACTAACAAAATCTCCCAGACTTTGAGCACCCTGCATGGCATTTTACAGAGATTATCACAATCTTAAAAACCTTGTTAGTATTAGACCCAAGAGAACCAAGGCTCAAAGAAATAAGTGACTTGGCCAAAGGCACATGAGTGGACAGTATTTGAGCCCAGATTGTAATCCAGGCTTTTTGTTCCCAAAGGCAATGCTCTAATCACTATGCAAATTACTCTAGAAACAGAGTGGACAGCCACAGGGTAAAGCACAGGAGAGCAGGCTCAGTGTCTGATACCTCCTGGGATCACGTGCAGTTCCTAGCAAAGTGCCTTGCACATGATAGGGCCCTGCTACGTATTTGAAGGTGAGTAAATGGATCTGTTAATCTATAGGTCAAATCTGTACTTCTTTGAGGAATAAAATGTGACCAATGACCTTGCTGGCTGGATTTGTTAGTTGTCAGATAATGACCTTACAAGTATTAGGGAAGTAAAAGCCCACACCCACTAATAACAGACCATCTTAGCAATAATAGTAAATCAGAAAAAAATCCGTGTCTGAATCACATGATTGGTGCCTTATGCAAATAAAACTGCCTGCAATCGCAAACAATACCAGGACTTTGGAATCTGACAATTAATAACGGTGAATTTGATCAATAAGAACAGTAGTTATGAAGAATTCAAGCCCCCAAGCCCACCTTAAGATTTAAATGATCTCACCTAGGTGGCCCCCATTGCCCAAATTAACTTATCTCTGTCAGAGAGGCTTATCTCTTGTGATTTCCCTGCCCAGTCATACACGAGGTAGGCTGCCTTTTGCAGTTTTACTGTATCCTGAAGTGCAGTCCTCCTGGTATCAAGTTCAGCATGGTAGGTGGAAATGTATTTCTCATTGCACAGTAAGGCTATTATTGCATGCTGCATAGTAAAACCCTGTAACTACTTGCTGTGCTGAAAATGAGTCTTATGGTATCTTATATTTTACTGCCCAATAAACTAATTTACTGGGTATAATGAAAATAACAATAAGCAGATTCATAGATTCTAATATTATTACAAATTCCTGTTTTAAAATTTAGCTTTTTAAATTAAGGGAATGTCATATGGTACATATCTAAGAGATTCCCTTTTGATATTTGGGACTCTGTTTTTTAAAGATATCATACTCATGATATAATATTGATAATGTTCATATACAGGATATGGGATGTTCGAAGGAGAGTGCTACTGTGTCTCTCTCGAGGGATTTCTAGTGTTAAAGCAAAAAATATAATCGTGGACTAAAACCAGAGGACAAAGAGCAATGATTTTATATCCTGGCATAATTTTAAAAAATAAAGTACATATGTGGGATTCAAATAAATAGCAAAAGCAAAACAATAAGCTAATGTTTTTTATATATACTTAGAATTCCAAAATAGCTTTGTCACTCTGAATTAAAATTTCATAAGAAACAACTGATAGTGTGTGTATTGCTTGGGGATATGCAGAAAAACCCAACTAAATTAAAAAACATTAATTACATTGTTAGGAATTTATATGGTATTTTGTTCCTTAGGTCTATTTTTTTAGGGACTCTATTCCCAATAAATGGTTCTAAAGCTCTTTTAGTAAGTAAGCCTAGTGTATAAACAAAACGGATTAAAATTACTCTCCCAAAAGATGATTAAAGTCAAATAGATGTATAATCTGCTAGTACAGGGGAGCACACAAAACTAGACTGGGTGAAAAAAATTGCCATAACGTATCCTTTACTCTAAATAGTAAAAAAAAAAAAAAAAAAAGCTTACTTTTCTAGTCTCTGCTTTTGTGCACTGCTGATTGTGCTGATACAGGAATTACTTTCCATATATAGATTTTCTGTTAAAATGAGAATTTTCAAGGTGCTCCAAAATGGATGGGCAGGGTCTTAATGTCTATAAAGTAGTGTGCCAGCATAATTCAGAAAAACTTCAGTTTTCAAGTTGCAAGTGCCACCTGGGAGGAAGTGGGCCCACACCGCAGTCTTGAGTGTCGATCATGGCTGAGGCTCCTATGAGCACCTTGGACCATTATTCTGCATTCCCGAGGTGAGGGAAAACACACAGGTCACCAAGGTGTCCACTCAGGTAATCTAAATGCCGAGTTTGTTCATGTGTAACTCAGCATAATCACAAAGACACCATGACATAAGGGATAAAATATTTGTGGTGGTTTGAAGCTGTACATGCCCCAGAAAAATATGTTCTTAAACCTAACCCATTCCTGTGGGCATGAATCCATTGTAAGTAGGACCTTTTGATGAGGCTACTTCAGTTAAGATGTGATCCACCTCAATCAGGATGGGTCTTAATCCTATTACTGGAGGCCTTTATAAGTGGAATGAAATTCTGACAGCGAGAGAGAAAGCTTCAGGAAGCAAGAAGCAGAACATCAATGGAACCAGGAAGAGAAGGGATAAATTAGGAGATGCTGCCATGTGACAAACTAAGAACCAAAGATTGCCTGCAGCCAGCCGTAGAATTCCCTGGTCTTCGAGAAGAAAGCATCGCCTTGATGATGACTTGATTTGGACTTTTTCCCAGCCTCAAACCATGAGCAAATCAATTCCCATTGTTTAACCCGACCCATTTCATGGTATTTGATTGTGCAGCCTACAAAACTAAAACAATATTCACCAGCAAAACAAAGCCAGGACCTCTTGGGTCGAGCTCTGAAAGAAAAATTTCCAAAGGGTAGGAGCCAGCTAGCTATTAAGTGCCTTGAGTTATTTCTTTCCTTCTTCAAGGTATTTGAGCCTTAAGAGCCAGGAATAGGTTCCTATTCCCATCCTTCTGTTTATATATGCCTATTGACTGAGCTACTTATTTAACCTCTTTTGCAATATCTAGACACTTTCTGTGTGTTTAATTTCAAGTTAGTTTCACTATTTATTCTTCTCTGAAAATTACATGCCCTCAGAGCCCTCAAGACTGGAATTGTTTTTATAAAATGAAATAATAAATCAATATAGTACCATGGGTCATGTATTTTACATTAATGGCTTTCAGCCAACTAGACAATAGATGAGATGGCATTAGAGAATCTTTTCAACTTTCTCGAGGTAAACATCTTATGTAAACTTGCTTTGACTTTTAAAGATTTCTAGAAATCAAAAGCATTTTATGCCTAATTTAAAGCAATGGCCTAATATGATCAGTTTATATCTTACATCACCGTTTTTTTTTTTTTTAGGAGGTACTGGAGATTGAACCCGAGACCTCGTACGTGGGATGCCGGCTCTCACAACCATTGAGCTACATCCACATGCCATCACCATTCTTGTTTTTAAAACATTATTAGTGTACTTTTAATTAATAGCATATTATTTTATGTGTAATAATAATGACTAGTGTTTTTGTAAGGCTTTTTTTTTATTGTGGGTAAAAATCAAATTTTTCACAATACATACCAATATTTGTAAAATGATATATAAATACATATGCATATATGTGCATTTGCTTACTTTGTAGGGCTTTTTAAAAGTACATATTGTTTTCTTATTCTTTATATCATTTATCTTTAACTTGTGATGGCAGCTCTAATTATGTCAATTTTACAGAAAGTTTAAGCAACAAGCAAAGGTCATGCAGCTAATGTATGGCAGAGCTGCTACTTGAATGAAGATAATATAACTCCACAACCCACATTCTTAGCTTCCATGAACTCTTTCCCCATTTGCCTTGGAAAAAAATCTATGGACACTAAGGCAACACTTAAATACATTGGAATAAAATGAAAAATAATTTTGCAATATCAATGCCAAGGGAAAAAGTTAAAAGGAATTTTGTTATTTGAAAATACACTCACTGCTACATAATATATAGCCTGTTGACTCAGGGACTGGTCTATCTCGGTTTTGTTAAAAACAGTCTTACTCCCTTAAAATTATAGACTATTCATTTTTTAGACATTCTGTTGGAAAGTTAACTCAATGCTAGCTACCTAATTGCTATATTTGTGAACTTCATTTTTCCAGGCCTTTATTTTATGAGAGAAGAAAAGGTTCAGGTGGGGAAAGAGAAAAGCAGCCCATGTCAGCTAAGACTGGCCTGGCACTATCGGCTGGGACTTGGCATTGTGAGGAGGTGGCCTTTGTGATGGATTGAACCCTGGAAAAATATGTTCCTAATGCTAATCCATTCTTGTAGGTGTAAACCTATTGTAAGTAGCACCTTTTGATTAGGTTACTTCAGTTAAGGCATGGCCCAGCTGGGTCTTAATCCTCTTACTGGAGTCCTTTGTAAATGGGATGAATATGGAGACAGAGAGTAAGAAAGCCATGGAGGCAAGAAGCTGAAGCAATGAAACCTGAAAGGGAAGGGAGAGACCAGTAGATCCTGCCATGTGCCTTGCCATATGACAGAGGAGCCCAGGATCACTGGCTGCCGGTCTTTGGGGAAAAAGCATAGCCTGAAGATGCCTTGATTTGAACATTTTCACGGCCTCTGAAGTCTAGCTTATAAGTTAATAAATCCCCATTGTAAAAGCCAACCTTCCTGGTATATTGCTGTGGGCAGCTTTTAGCAAACTAAACCATCCCCTAAACCTTAACCTTTTCTCCTGATGCTCCTGTGAAGCATGTGTATGTTTGTATGTGTGTTCTATGCTTTGCATAATCTTATGTAGTTCAAATGAAAGAAAAACACGTGTAAAACAAACTGTGATT
>JAQZBX010098001.1:0-11628 GCA_029593785.1 Cabassous unicinctus | reverse complement strand
AAAAAAAAAAAAAAAAAAAAAAAAAAAAAAGGCATGAAATCCTGATCTGTGCTATAATGTGGATGAAACTAAAAAACATTATGCTGAAAGGAAATTGGCTCCAGACACAAAATGCCACAGAGACAGAAATGAACTATCCAGAATAGGTAAATCCAGAGAGACGGAAAGCAAATCAGTGTTTGCCAAAGGAAAAAGGTGACTGCTTAATGGGCATGGAGTTTTCTTTGGGGGTGATTAAAATGTTTTGAACTAGACAGAGGTGGCGGTTGCATAATACTGTGAATGAACTGAATGTTGCTGAAGTGTACACTTGAAAATGGTTAATTTTATGTTATGTTAATTTCCCCTCAACTTGAAAAAAAGAAAAAAGAGAAAAGAAAAAAGAAAAGAAAGAAAAGGTGGATTTCGGTGGGATGAAGCAGGACAGTGTGCCAAGAACAGAGGCTGGGGGCGCAGCAGGGATTTAGTGATTTGAGTCTGTGCCCTGGAGGCTGTAAAGAAAAGGGGTGAGTGAGAAAGTACTTCTTCAGTGATTATTGCTCCCCTGGACACATTCCCCAAAGACAAGGCTGAGAAGGGGTGTGAGGGGTGGACAGATGAAGGTGTACACAGGGAGTGAGAAAGACCTAGAGCTAAGAGGGGGCTGCTTCTGGGCTCATACGAGGGCAAGAGATTTAGGACATGGAGGACTAGAAAGGTTGTAAGCCTCGGAGGGTGGTCTGAACAGCCACTGAGGGGGTAACCCTTACTTTCCTGTGCCTCATTATGTCTGGTAATAAAGCAAGACATTTCACGTCTAAAATCACCTGCAAGGTAAGACTCATATGTAAGTGGATCCCGGGAAATAGAGTTTTATGCAGAGAGCAAAGATCAGATCACAAAGCTACAAAGAGAAATCTCTTTACCCAAACTACACAGACCCACTCGTCTGGTTTCCATTTCACTGCCTGAGTCTGTTTTATAGTTGTGTTTTTTCATGAAAGCTTTTAAGGAAGGCTATTCCCTGACATCATGCAAAAAAAATGCCCAAACACAATTTCATTACAGAGCAGCACTCTTGGAGAGAATGCAGCCATGAAGCTTGCTGGTGTCCTGTTTCCTTCCCTTGAAAGCCTCTCTGCTTTCCACCAGCAGAAGCTCCCAGTCCCAGCTCTCCCATCCCTCCACCTGCCCGAAGGCTCAGTGGCCCTAATCAGGGAAGTGCAGCACTGCATGGTCCTGCAGAACTGTGTACTCCCCGCGGGGGAGATGCGGGCCCTCCTTCCGGGAGCTGTGTCCAGCTGGGGCACGTGTGGCCCAGGCAGGGAGTCCTGAGCCAGTCTGTCAAAGTTACATACCTAACCAGGCCAGGTGAGGAGACAGAGTCTCCCTTTAACGGCTTTCTCAGGAATTCACTCTCCTCCTTTCCCCTCCCTCCCCTACCCTCATGCCCTATTTGGGCTCGGCCCCCAGGCTCAGGGAATGGTTTCTGTTAAAAGCTATTATGAAAAACAGCTGTTCTCAATCAAAATCTGTCCTTTGTGAGCAAATTCTCCATATTTTTCACCCTTTCTGCGTTTCTTCCATCTCCTGGCAGAAGCTCCCATATTCCTAGGCCTCTGGTAGCGGCTGCTCCTTCTTTCCCTCCGTCTTAGTGGGGGGCTCAGCCCAGTCCTCAGGCCCTCCTGCCGGTTCCAAATGATCCACGTCCCCCATCACTTAATCTCTCTCTCTTTTGAAGTCCATACTAACCACGTCCCCGTTCCTGCTACCCGCACCTAGAGACCTGGCCTTTCTCAATGATTCCGGCATATGATACAGCATCACCACCCCATTAGTGACTTCAAAATCCATAAAGATGTCTCTTCCAATATTTGGGTTCACCATTCTTCAACTTCCTCAATTACAATACTCTCCATCTCCAATTTCACTCTACTCCCAATAAGCATGACACACAAAACCTTGTCATTACTTAGCATTGCTGCGACTTCAAGATCTCAAATTCCCAGTTTTATCACTTGGAAGTGAACATCATGATCATCATCATCACCACCACCATCGCTAAAATTTATTAAGCACTTATAATGTAGAAGGCACTATCATAAGTGCTTCATATGTATTAATTACAACCACCTTTTGAAATAGATTTCGTGAGTTCCACTTTATAAATGAAAAAACAGAGACACAGGTTAGGATTTGGGATTTAACTACTCAGTCTACACACTACGGCTCTTGTATCATGTAGTCTCTCCATAATCCCTACCAGAAATGTCTAACTACCTCTTAGCTAATCCTGACCACATCCTGACCCCACCTGTTCTCTCTACACATCCTGGACCTCCCACAGTCTGTGATGGTCTTCCTAGCTCCCAATTCCTGTGTCAACCTGGCCTTTTGCTACCACGTCCGCCAGTGTTCCACAACCACCTCTCTGCAGACTGTTTCACTTTTGAGCCACTGATTCTAGGTGAAGAGATGCATTCTGTTGATTAGGCTCTCTGTAAGTTCATTCTATTTCATCTCAGCTGGATTCTCATGGCTTCCTTGGCAATTCCTTCATTCATTTCTCGGTGACTCCAACTGAACCTCTATATAAACCGTCTCAACCATCTCCCTGTCCCTACATCCTACTCCCTAACCATCATTCTGATGGATAATCTTGTATTCTACAAGTGACATCCAACATTAGCTCAAACTTCTGCCTTCCCCAACTTCAAAATTTCTCTAATAAATGATTATTTCGAAATGTTAGCTTGAAGGCAGAGAGGGTTTAGGAAATGTACTTTTAGGGCAGGGGAGTAACGTAAATATTTGTGTGAGAGGGAGCCAATGGAGGAGAAGGAGAGGCTGAAGACAAATGGCAGAAAAGAAGACATCGACAATGGCCTTCAAAGAATGCGCCCCACCTTTAATTTCTTTCCCTCCAATCCTTTTATCTCTTTTTTCATTCATTCATTCATTCAATATATATTTATTGAACCCCTACTATTAAACTGTAGCTGAATTAATCTTAATTCATAGCTCTAATCATGCTACTTGCATTTTCAAAAATCTTTATTGGGTTCTCTGGTGCAAACGGTGGTTAGATCCTTTGGCCTGGTATTCCAGGCTTTAGGGGGCATTTGTTGGTTTTGCTGCCCAGCTTCCATTCACCTCCTCTGGATAACTGTACCCCCAATCTCCCCCCTAGAGAACCAATCCCTTCCCACCTTTCAGTCTGTGTGTCTGAGTGGGGCTACCTGTCCCCACTCAAGGCATGGCACCTGCTCCAGATCTAAGCCTGACTCCTGAGATGAGTTCAGGAGTGGACTTGGAACCCAATTAGAGCCAATAAGATGCAATGGGACTTTATTGACACAGGACTTGGATAAATGAAGATGTAAAAGCAAAAGATGCTGCAGCCATTTTACAACTCCAAGGGGAAGGAGAGCTTATTTATTTGAAAACAGAACCAACCTAGGAGAAGGGAGAAATGGCAAGAAACCAGGTCCTTGGGACACTGTTCAAGCCCTTGACTTATGCCATGTCTAAAGCCATTCTTAGCCCTGGAATTCTCAGTTACATGACCCAATATGCTCCCTCTGCTAAAGTTGGTTGGGCTGGATTTTCTGTCATTTGCACGTGAAAGAATCCTGCTTGATACAAAGGTCTTCCACTTGATCTAGCTTCATCTTGCCTCTCTCTCCCTTACGCAGCTGACACCAGTACTGTACCAGTTTATTCCTTTCCTGAACAGGTCTCATTTGCCACCATGTCTGTCTCTCTAACCTTCCCATCTTTGCCCACTGAAATTATACCCATTCTTTAAGGTTCAGCTCTATCTTTCTCCAATTTCCCCCAATGATAAATGTTTGCCAAATAAACAGCTGACTGGACAAACACTGACACACAGAATCGGGGTCCAAGAGGGAGGGAGTTCCTCAAACCTGATGCACAAACCTGGGTCTCCTGCAAGGATGTTCACCACCACTCTGGGCCTTGGAACTTGTTTTCGCCATCCTCCCACTGGCCTAAATCTCTGCTTCCTACTTCTACTGGCCATCTTTTCCCAAAGTTTTCCTTGGAATGCTGGCTTTTTAGAATATTAGTGGATATTTCTAACAAAACAAAAACAAAACCCAAAAGCTCCAAACTTAAAGCCAATTAAAAAAAGAGATTTGGACATTAAATAAGTTTGGGAAATTCTGGGTTAAACAAAGGTATTTTTTTAAAGTGAGGGAGGTGGGGATGGGGAGCAGAGTAGATAGCCTTTCTCCAGCTTACTCAGCAAACATACCAGTGCAGAGGGAAATGCCACAGTTTTTACTCTACAAATATGTGTCGGTTTAAGGTAGATGTGGGCTATTTTATATGCACAAATAAATATCCTACGCTTTGTTCAAGGTGCCTATTTGCTCTGCAGAGTGACTATTATGAACAGAGAAAACTGTTCATTGTTAAATACGGCATGCTAAGTGGTTTTGCTTTCTGGCAAATCTCCAAACCATAATTATTAAGGGACTAGGGCTGCTGAGGAATTCTTGGGTTACAAGAGGCTTTGATCCTGTTCCCACCTTCTTCCCCTGCATGAATTTCCACGGGTGTGGCTGATTTTCATTGTTTTTCACAGCCGTGGTGTGGCTGCTAAGGTGAGGGACTGAAGAGAACCTTAAGGTGCCAAGGGGCTTGGGTACCTCAGCAACTGCTGAGAGAGGGCCTTGACTAAATCTCTGTGCTTGCAGAGCCCCAAGTGGCTGTAAGCAAGCGGATGCATAAGCGCTGTCCTAGTATCAGACAAAGAATGCTGTGGCCTCTAATATTCGGTTTCCTACACACTCTGGGAAGCCCAGATTTCTTAGGCCTCACTCATTATCAGGTTTCTAGCTGGGGTAGAGCTCTGCACTAAACAGCTGACATGACTTTGCTCAGCAAAAAGCAAAAGCTTTGGTGTTTGAGATTCTATTACTTCATTCCTATTAAAGGTGAGAGACTGATCCAAAATTCTTTGGGCAACTACAGTCAGTTGGCAAGTGCTGCCCTCAAACTCATGTAGGTGCCTTCTACATGAAGACACCTCAACTTGGTCACAAACCATTAGGTCAAACTTTTAAAAGAGCCAAACTCCTTTCTACTGAAACATATGCTGAAAATGTCAAGGAGGGCACATCTATTCCTTCAGTGTCTTTTAAATTATCCCCTATCTAAACAAGAGATAGGACTGTCCAGGTGTTCATGATAGAAGGAATAAAACAGAGTAATAAAGTTCTCCAATCTGATGAATGAAAAGGATTCTACAACAAAGATCAAGTTTCCAGTTTTCCAGCATTAAAAAAACACCATTTGGCATTCTGATTGGGGATGGGACCTGTTTACTTTTTAACATTTGTTTTTATTCATTTTTTTTCCTACAGATATTCTGCGAGATACATGTACACCTCCATTTTACAAATAATGGAACTGAGGCCAAGAGAGTAGCATCAACTAGTTCAGGATAGAGGGGATTCCCTGATTCCCAGATCACTATTCTCTCTCCAAAATGTCCGTGCCCTTCAGGGTTCTCCTTTCCAGATGAGAAAAGGCTTATAGGTAGAGATCCCTCAGTGGGCAGGTGCAGAGTGGAGATGGAGAAACAAAGGCAGGGAAGAGTGAGAGAGAAGGCAGGGATCAGAGTTCTTCAAGGCAGCAACTAGAAGATTCTAATGCAGGGGGAGGTCAGAGAATTGCCCAGGCCCTCCCCGATTTGTGGAGGGAGCAAAATGGAGGTTCCTTTAAGTGTGAGCCCCCATCAGGAGAGGCAGAGAATGAAAGGAGAAGGCCACTGGGGCCCTAGTCATTGGCCCCAAACCATGCCCTTCACTATCAGAGGCTGCCTCTTGCACACAGGGGAGAGAGAAGTACTCCCCCGCTGGTCGGCTGGGCCCAATTCTTAAAGGCCACGCTTTAGGGGCGCAGAGGGGTGGGCTTCTGAGCCTCCTGCTCCTCTGAATCATGATCCCCCTTTGTCTCCCCACCTCAACCTATTCCACCTCTCAACTCCCCTGCTGGCAACAGGTTTAGGGTACACATGAATTCACTTCAGACCTGGGAACACTTTTCTCCCGCTCAAAGTGAAGCTCAATGATCGCATGGCTAAAAATGACCTTCAAGCCACCTATCAAGAAAAGGGAAATGAAGCCCATGCAAAATGTTAAGTTACCTGTTACTGAAATTACAGCAAGGAACACAGAACTTTATTTAGTAATTATAACCAATCCTCATATATGTAAACTTCAATTATGTGTTATGGCCCAGTGGGAGCAAAATGAGGAAAAAGGAGAGGTGAGTGAGGTGAAAAGCCACAGACAAGACAGCCCAGGGCAGGAAGCGAGGCCTCCACGCAGAAGCAGGGCGAGCAAGCGAGAGGAAGGGAGGAGGCACAGAGGCCAGGTGGACGTGACCCCTGGGGTAGGTTCTGGGGGTGTAGGGAACTTTCAGTGTCCTTGGCAATGCTTATTAGCGGGTTAACTATTATTTGTAACTCCCACTGTTCTCTATCCTTAAAATTTCAGATACCCCACTCTGAATGGGAGAGGCACAACAGCTCACTGGAGTAGGGCTGCTAGAAAAATTACAGGACGCCCAGTTAAATCTGAATTTTAGATAAGCAATGGATAATTTTTATAGTAAAAGTATATCCCAGCTATTGCATGAATAAAAATGATTCATTGTTTATCTGAAATTCAAATTGAACTGGAGTTCTGTATTTTTATTTGCAAAATCTGGCAACTCTACACTTGAAGCCAAATCATTCTTAGAACTGCAGCCTCACTGACCAGGCCAATATTTACGCTGAGGGTAAGGGGGTGGAAATCAAGTTGAAGGTCATGTTTAGAAGATAAGGCTGAAGCAGCACAGAGATTTTGTGGAGGGAAGGGATATCAATCCTCAGCTTTAGCTGTTTATTTCCTGCTGCTCTCCTCCAGTACAGCTGAGATGGTCTTGACCTCTCCTTTTCTTGCCAAGAACTATAGAGACTAAAATGAGTAACCCTACTCGAGCCTGGCCTGTGGGAGAAGGGAGGGCCCGTGGTGGAGGGCTAAGCGTGCAGGCACAATGAAGAACCAGCAAAGGCAAAACAAAACAGTCTATTAGTCCTAAGGTGTTCAAAACAATGAGCATCTTCAACTCAATTTTTTTTTGGAGGTACTGGGGATTGAACCCAAAAACCTAGTACATGGGAAGCAGGCGCTCAACCACTGACCTATATCTGCTCCCCCCTTCAACTCAATTCTAATCGCTATAACTTTCAGATTGACAAGACTGCATCCATGTCATCATGCTCAGGGGAGAGGGCAGTGAAGCTGTTCTCAAGTACAGCCCCAGGTTCACCCTGCACTTGTTAAAGAGCAGTGACATGGGTCACTGCTCCTGCCCTCGCTAAAGGGCCAGGCAGAGAGAGTGGTTGCTCATGAGTCCTACTCCATGGACACTGGCTGGGGAAACCTGGCAGCATTACAAATCTCAGTCACAGCTTCCTTAATAGCCTGCTCTACTCCTTACTACTTACTGTGCCTCAACACCCAGTCAGTGTTACTTGCCAGGCTCCTCAAGGCAGATTTTGCAATCCATAATATATATAGCCTTTTAGACTTAAAAAATGTATAGATAGGTTTACATATAATTATAATAATTATTATTATGGCTTAAAATGGGATCATTCCAGATATTTTGTTCTGCCACTTGTTTTATTCAGATAACAATATACTGTGGATAACTTTGCATGTTAGTTTACTAACATTTTTTTTAATTTTAGATTTATTTATTTACTTTATTTAGTTTACTAACTTTTTTTTTTTAAGATTTATTTATTTACTTTATTTATTCCCCCCACACACATCCCACTTGCTGTCTGTGTCCATTCGCTGGGTGATCCTCTGTTTCCTGCTTTCTCTTCTCATCCTTCTCCTCCAGCCTTCACTGGGATTTGATCCTAGGGACCTCCGATGTGGGAGAGAGGCAGTCTGCCACCTGTGCCACCTCAGTTCCTGGTTTCCAGTACGTCTCGTCTTGGCTCTCTCCTGTGTCTCTCCCTGGCTGTGTCATCATCTTGCTGCCTGGCTCTGGTGGCTCGCCTGCACGCCTTCTATTTTTATTTTACCAGGAGGTCCTGGGGAGCGAACCCAGGTGCCTCCGTATGGCAGATGGATGCCCAACCACTTGAGCCACATCTGTTCCCTTACTTCATTTTTTTAATGAACTTCATGGTCCATGGATGTGTCAAAATGTGTTTAATCTTTTGATGGACATTTACATTGCTCCTCCTTTTCCTATTATAAACAATGTTGACATGAAAAACCTTATATGTATATCTTTGCACATTTGAGCAAATGTTTCTGTACAATAAAATCTGAGAAGAGGAATTATTGGATCAATTGGTACATATGCTCAAAATTTTGATAAATGTCATTAAACTCTCTAAAAAAAGTAAAACTTTATAGAGTTCCACCAGGTATGATTGTGTCTGTTCCTTCACAGCTGTGGCAATGCTGTGTGAGAACAATCTTTTTATTCTTAGTAAGATTCAGGGAAAACAACATGGCACTGTTGTTTTATTTTGCATTTCTTTATCAGTGGTGGGGTTGAACTTTTTTTTTTTAATGTGAATACTGTCTATTTTTCCTTCCACAAAGTGCTTAGTTTTTATCTTTTGCCTATTTTCTATTTTCTTCATGTATTGATTTTTAAAAAATTCATTGTATATTATAGATGACAACAGTTTAATAATTGGATATATTGCATGGACCTCCTCTGAGGAGAGCGTCATCTGCCTTTCATAAATCTTGATAGTATTTTCATCTTTTTTTTTAACTCCATCTAAGAATTTTTGTCTTTTATCCTTTAATGATTTGAAAGTCTTAATTTCTATTTCAGTTATATTAACACCTACTTTAAAATACTTAACAAACACCTTGATCATTCATTTCCCAAGAATATCTTTAGGGTTTTGCTATGCCAAGTGAGATCCCTTGATCAGCTGTATCAGCATCAAATAGGAGTTTGTTGTAAATAGAGAATTTCATGCTCCTCCTAGACCAACTGAATCAGAACCACAGTTTCACAAGAGCCTCAGGTGATCTGTGTACACAGTGAAATGTGCAAAGCACTGCCTTAGAAGGCACTAACACCCCTTCCCCTTCTGTGTAATGTGTAATCTGTAATGATCGCCTTACTGTCACACCTTCAGATATCACCCTCACATACTAGGTACGAAAGAAGGGGCAAGAATATACATTTTCTTCTCACAAGGTTCTTTTTATCCACGAAGGAAAAGCTTCCTCAAGGCCCTCAGCAGATATCTCCATATGTCTCCTGGGCCACTTTAGGGTACATGGCCATCTTAGCTACAAAAGTAGGCTGAGAGAACAAGTATTATGCAAAGGGGAATAAGACAGGGTGCACACATCACCTGGAGCTGGATGCATCACCCCCAGAACAAAATTGGGCTTCTTTTAGCAAGGAAGGTGGGGGGGTAGTTGTTGGGTAGGCTATTCGGGAAGGGTATCAGGAAAAAGAAGCATAAACCCAGGAAGAGAGGGAGTGCTATGACACATTTAGGAAACAATATGTATTCCAACATGGGGAATGGAGAATGGGAGTGGGAGTGGGGGGAAGACAAGAGCTAAGACTAGAGACAGGTGAGGGCCAGACCCGCAAAGGCCAAGGATGCCCTGCTGATGCCTTGGCTTTCTATGGGAGCCTTGACAGGTTCTAAGGAGGGAAGTGAAGAGATCATTAGACAACAGCAATCTGAACAAGCATGAGGCCAAAAGTCAACATGCTGAGGGTGACAGAAAGAGCCAGGTCCATGATGACAGAATTGTGATGAACCAGCATGAGACCACCGACTTCCTTACAACTTATTTTAAAAATGATAAAAAAGATAGATAGATTTAAAAAAAAGCCAAAACACAAAAAAACAATAAGCTCTTGTGGGCTTAAGCTACTGTTTTATGTTTTTGGTCACTAGAAGCTAAAAGCGTAACTAACTGATGGTTTCCCCTAGGGTCCATCTAGTGAATATCTACTTTATTCTTGAGATGGGCCATCAGGGCAGGGGTTTCGTTTTGATCACTACTGTTTCTCCAGATTCTAGAAAAGGACTTGTCATGCAGTAGGAACTTAGTCAATAGTTACTGAATGGTGTCTGTAGACTGTGGGAAGATGACAGAGCAGGAAGCTCCAGGAATCAGTCCCTCCACCAGAACAACTGTTAAACAAGTAGGAACTGTCTGAATCAATGATTTTGAAACTCTAGAATCTAGAAGAATACTGTGCAGCTTCCAGGGAAGAGTGGGAGGAACAGGCCCGTAAATCGCGATAAAGATGAATTGTACTCTCCAGGAAGTGAACCCCCATCCCCCAGCCTCGTAGCAGGCAGCAGTGAGGTACTCAACCCCAGCCCCTCGGCCCCTCATGCAGCTTGCTGGTGCCAAGGTGGTATATCAACACCTAGTTCCCCAAGATCCAGGGGTGTGTGATTCAATCACTGATCACTGCTTTTGATTAGCTACTTCAGATCACTGGGGCCCTGGCCCTGAGGGTGGTCATTGTTCCAAACCACCATGGGCAAAAATAGCAGAGAAGCCTTAAAGACAGTACCCTTCCCCCAAACTAGAGAAAGGAGTTAAAGGCCTGCATTTTCCAGGCACCTGCCAAACAAAAAAAAGAAGCTTCAAAGAGCCATAGGAGAAGCTCCCAACACCCTTACCAGATGCTCCCTCAGCCTTTTCCCAGTGCAATGTGGAGTTGGCCAGTCCTCCCTTTTTGGGTCCCTGGCCTTGTTCCAGCTGGGAAAGACCCACCTGGGAAATTCCTCTTCTATTCATACCCCCTCCCAGAATTTGTCCTACAGGCAAAAGCACTTTGAAACAGTGAAAAGTTAGGTAAGAACTAAATGAGTCAGGCAGCCAAGGACAAAAGCTTACCTTCTTTAAGTCCTGCTGTAGAATACCTGAGAGAGGGAGGTCTGTTTCCGAGGGCATAGAGGGGGCGTTCAAATTCCTGTGAACAGGGGAACCCCTAAGGCCACTAGTAAGCACAAGTCCAGGACAGCATGCAGACTCAGAAAAGACAGGGAGGACATTGTACTTTGCATTCACCTTGGGCTGACTTTCTTGGTAGGATAGCTGAACTCTGAAGGAGATCACCAGCCAACACAAAACCAATTTGCAAAGACTGTGAAAGGTGTTTTGTTGCCTTGGTTTGTTTGGTTTTGTTACCTCCTGACACTCAAGAAAATCTCTGTCATATCATATCTAGATGCAAGCTCCCATCCAAAAGAAGAGGATAAAAATCCAGAAAACATCAACAAAGACCAGACTGTGGTTATACTGGAGAAAGACTTAAAAAACAACTGATCTTCAATATGTTTAAGGAAACTATAGAGGAAAAACCAAAAGATATCAGGAAACACTAGGAATAGAAGGAGACTTCCTCAAAATGATAAAGGGCATATATGAAAAACCCGCAGTTAATATCATACTCAGTGGTGGGAGACTGAAAGCCTTCCTCCTAAGTTCAGGAACAAATCAAGGATGTGCACGAGCAACACTGTTATTCAAACTAGAAGTTCTAGCCAGAGCAATTAGGCAAGAAAAAGAAATAAAAGGCATCCAAATTGGAAAGGAAGAA
>JAQZBX010098000.1:0-11631 GCA_029593785.1 Cabassous unicinctus | reverse complement strand
AAAGACACAATTGGTAAAGTAGTGAACCAAAGAACTGTATGGGGCCTACTGGAGCTTTTCTATTGTGTAGAAAACAAGAAAATGTAGTCACTTATGAACAAGCCCTGAGGTGAAATGCAAGCATGTCTATTATGGCAAGTTTCAGATTATAGAGTACTACAGTACATCTTAAGTAAAAGTGCTTCCCTTGGCCAAGAATGGGCACATGGGCAAGTCTAGATCCCTAACCTGTGGCTCAGTTGTTAACCCTAATGCACAACATGTAGCATCGTGCTCCCCGGAATACCTTGTAAACCCAACTGTGCATGAATTATCATTATTATTTTTAAGAGTTGGGTTGATTTGGTTAAAAAAAAGAGGAAAGAAAATGAATTGGATAAATTCCTAATGCTTAAGATTCTCCTGATTTCAGCTAAGACCAGAAGGTCAACACTATTTTGAGGTGTGACAGTCATCAACTTGTAAAGGTACAGTCAAATAAAACACTGAGCCATGAAAGGTACATCCTCTCATTTCCCTTGTTTAAATCTATTTCCTCTGCCTCACAATAATCTCAGCAGGGAGTTGCCTCCAGTCACCCATCTTCTAGAGAATGAATCCTGCTCTATGCTCAATAACCAAAGTGGCCTTTCATCTCATTCTCTGTCTCTGTTTCTGTCTTATTATCTTTTTATCAGATCAAAAATACACTGCCACTAGCTAAAGGATGGTTTCTTTCTTTCACTTAATATTCAACAGTATAATCAGCAAACCCCAGGAATACTCAGAGATGTTTCCCAGGAGAAAGGAGAAAATGTATGTCTCAGAACAAGTAAGTTTTCATTGTTATAATACAGAGTCAAAATGTTTACTGGAATGAAAGAATTAATAGCCTCATCAGCTCACTCTTCCATATTAGCAAGTACTTGGCGTTGTAATTTGAAGTTAAATCATTCTACGGATCCCAATGCCAGTTCCAGCTTGTTGACTTTAATGAGGAAGTAGAACACTTGGAAATGTGAAAGCACAGTGGGTAAGATTTAAATGGAATCTTCAAGAACACTGGTATTTTGCTTATGTGGACTACTATGGCATTTTGCCTAGTTTAAGGAACCAATAGATTAGCACATCAACACTTTTAGGAAACATGCATATAATTTGCTTTGGATGTGGTCTTTGACTTCTAGGAGGAATATCTAATGATTTTCAAACTGGCAGACTACTTTGTAAAGCATTTCTACAAATGGCTGGTTGCTAAGAAGCTCCCAGTGTCAGCATTATAGAACAAGTATGGACTCTGCTTTTGGACCGGAAAAGTTCACTTGAGGAAGTTAAAAAAAAAAAAAGTCCTAAAACTGCAGAAATGAAGGAATTTAAGACCAGTTCTTAGGCTGGTCTTCAATTACATATCTTTAAGTATGTTATATTCTTATATTTATATCAACTCACTTAAACCATATAACAGCCCCATGAGTTAGAAACTACTGTATTCTCCATTTAGAGATGAAGCAATGGAGACACAGAGAATCGTAACTTGCCCAAGATCACCTAACTGGAAAGTAAGAGTCTAGATTTGGAAGTGATCAGTCTGACTCCAGAGACTGTATTCTTAACCACTATACTACACTGATCCTATAGGTAGACAAGCTGAGCATTCTGATGTTCAGTAAAGATCCCATAAATAAGAAAACATCTTTGTCATTATTGTTGTTAGCAGCACTAAAGGTTCAACTGTCCCATTCCCATGTCTTTTGTAAGTAGGAAGGGACTGCATTTACCATTTAATTAGGCTCAAGCCAAACATGTTAATAATGTTGCTATACAGTGGGGAATAATAATTTTGCTTAATAAATACACTTCCTCTGTTAGAGGTAAAATATTCATCAATCAATAGAATATTCAACCTGTTGCTGGATTTTCTCTAGATTCTTGACTATGTCACAAAAAAAGAATTTTAAGTACATGCCAGTTTAGTTAGGCCAGTAGTTTATTAAGGAAATGAAAGAAGAGAATAGAAATGGGAGAAAATAACAGATTATGGGTCCCAGGTATACTTGTGGGTTGGTCTAGGCAGAGAGAGGAGAAGGGCTAAAAAGGGCTAAATAGGGCTGATTTACAGAGTACAAAACCCCATTACAGATTACAAGTCCCCAGGTCTACTTGTGTGCTAATCCAGGCAGGGAGAAAAAGGGCAAAACAGGTAAAAAGGGGAAAAGGTTGATTTAACTTCTGTGCTTGCTTTTTAAACCATTAATTATCCCGCCCCTTGTTAATGTTCAGGGCAGGAGTCCCAGCTGTTTGCTGTTTTGATTGGCTACCCCACCTCTCAATTGACAGGGGCGGAAGGCGGGCGGTGGCAATGGCAAGGCCCTCTGATAATATCTAGGGCTTTTCCTTGATCCTGGACAAAATCCTGTTCCAAATGGGGGTTCTGGCGGGGTCTTCCAACAGCCATCTTGTGGAGTCTCCATGGCCACGTGTTTCACAGCCGTTGTTTTTCTGCCAGGTCCCAGATTCATCTTTTTATTCCCTAATCTAGCCTACCTCAAACCCGTAAAGTGGTATGAAAATTCCTCAGTAGCTTTCTGTTTCCTCTCAGTTCCTCCAACATTCTCCGTTGATTTTTGGTTCCATAATGACTGAAATGCCAGTATGAAATAAAAATTAAAAGAATCCACAATATAAAACCCACTGCAAGGTGGTGTTGGCGATAATGATGATGACAGGCACTGATGAAGGAGATGAGGGTACTTTTTGATGTGATAAAAAGCAAAGGTGGTGAGAGGGCAGGAACATAGAAAGTGGTACAGAGACAGGAAAGCAAGCAGCCCCACAGCCACACCTCCCCTCCAACCCTGAAGAGTTGCAGCTCTAGGAAACAAGGAAGGGCTGATAGTCACAGATATGACTGTCCAGTTTTGGCATCCAGATGTTATGGGTATGTGCGTGAACTACTTCCAGGAGAGGTGACATGACAAAGCATTTCTTCTGCCCTCCTTACACCTGCCCTCCAAGTGACACTCAGACAATAATACTTCACAGACCCAAACTGACCCAGATTTACCAGATTTTGTCTAGGTTCGTGGCTTATGCTGCAGAAATGAATTTCAGGGCACGTCGGGTTAGTTAGGCCAGTAATTTATTAAGGTGGGGAGGGAAGAGAAATGAGAGAAAATAACAGATCACGGGTCCCCAGTAGAGAGTAAGGGGCTGAAGAGTGATAAAGAGGGCTGATTTATAGACTATAATTTCCCATTATAGATTATAACACAGGTTTTACTTGTGTGTTGTTCCATGCAGGGGGGGACAGGGTGGGAGCAGGGTGAAGAAGCCAAGAAGGGCAAGAGAGATTTGACCTTTGCGTTTGCTTTTTAAACCACTAATTATTTCACCCCTTTGCTAATGGCATGGGAGGAATTTCAGCTGTTTGCTATTTTGATTGATTACCCCACCCATCAATCCCCTAGGAGGGTCCAATTATAAGCCCCTGGATAACATCTGGGGCTTCTCCTGGCTTCCAGAGGGAATCTCATTCTGCATGGCAGATACCTCGCAAGGGTCTTCCAGCAGTCATCTTGGTGGTATTGATGTCCACGTGCACTTCTTGCCAGGTTCCAGATCCATCTATTGATTCCCTATATGAAACCTGCTTCACAGATGAGGGTTATGATTCAGATCAACCAAAGACATTTGGGGGTAGCAGGGGACAGGAAGATCTTATTCCTCCCAAGGGGGATTATTTTCTGCTTCTGATTTATCCGGCAGAGTTGCATGTCTCCTAAATCTCTCCATCTTTTCCTTACCATCTTCTTCCCACACATTGTGCTCTATCTGTTATCCAAAGGGACCACACACTGAGGTACACATATTGAAAATAAGATATAAATACACTAAGAATACATAAGATATTGATGCTAGGCTTGTATACCTAACTAGATTGTCTAATAAAGTCCATACCAAAAACTAAAGCATAAAAGACTGGACTCTTCAATAGATCTTTCCCTCTCAAACCTCAACTGATACACCGGAATAGTCACAAGATTGACAGTGAATTTTATTCTTGGTAATTAGAATCAGAGCATTTGGAGTATAATTTTTACTCTCCCTGTGTCCAACTCTCAACTTCATTGTTCTTTTATAAATACTGCAGCCCATCTGCCTATTTCCTTTGATGAATTATTGAATTAAATTATTGCTCCCTTTTTTCAGTCTTATAAATCCAAGCCATCCTGTAAGCAAAGACGTATCACTGCAGATACGCATTTTAGATAATTCCTTCAGAGGCTATAGAGAACAGATTCAAGGTGGATAAGGCTAGACACAGAAAATCTAGCCCAGGTAAAAGCTGATATGCAACTGAACCAGGACAGTATAGCAGCAATGAGGAGGATATGAGATATTTTTAAAAATTAGAATACAGTGATAGAATATGCAGTTAAAGGAGACTGAGAATATGAAGGAAGAGCAGGTTTAGGAGCAAAAATGATTTCGTTCTTAAAGAAGTTGAGTGTGTGGCCCTATTGGGTAAATCAGATGAAAACATCCATCAGATTGCTGTACTGATAGGAAATTCAGGGATAAATCGGTGGAAGAGTTATAGATTAAAGCATTGTCAACCTGCAGGGTACTGGAATGGTAAGAACAGATGAGATAATTCGGGGAGAGTTCAAAGCGTGAGTAAGTATAGTGACTCAAGGGCAGAACTCTTAGCAACAAGATTTAAGGGGGTGGGGGGAAGGGGGAGAAATGCCAGGGAGTGATGATGTGCCAGATATGTTCTATTAAGATTCAGGACTATTTTCTTCTTCTAAGCTTTCTCTTGCAATCAGGGGCTGAAAGCCTAGAAACCATATCTTCCCAACAACCTCGCCAGTAACATTCCATTTAGATTCTGCGAATAAGAGCCTCTGCAAATAAGAGCCACTTCCATGAGAATTAGGAGGCAAAAGAGAAGGAAAAGCTGTTGTTCCCTGAGGACATGCACTTGAGCATCAGCAGGTAGTGGCGGTGGGGATTACTAGCAGCTTCTGGGCATTTCCTAAGAATCACTCACCTTCAGTGCTGCGGACAGCAGAGAGTATTGGTTGTGTTTCCTTGTAACTTTGTGATGCTAAGCCCAGCGTCCTTCACCTTTGCTCCCCACTCCTTCCAGTGATTGTGAAAGCCTCTAATTCCCTATGTTAAATCCCTTTCTGCTCAAAATACCCACAATAAGGCCTGTACTCATGAACAAACCTATACTAATATAGAAAGTGTGGTGTCAGGGTTATAGGGACAAAAACATGTTTTAGCAGGTTAAGAGTGAATAATACATGAAAAAAAGTAGAGATGGAACAGAGACACATTTTTGGGGAAAAAACTTGAAAAGAAGGGGAGGAAAAATATGAGGTGGCAGCTGAAAGGGTACATGGGTCAAAATTATTTCAATCTGTGTGTGTTTATGTGTATATGCATGTTTTAGGATAAGATAAACCTGAGAATATTTATAAACGAAGGCAAGAACCAGTAGCAAGGGAATGGGTGAAAATATGGGAAATAGTAACTGTAACTGATGAAGCCAGATGCTGGACTAGATGGAAGGAGTCAGGGCCTCTCCTCTGGTGGATAAGATGGCCAGAAACTGAAGGAGGGACATTCTGTTCTTACTCTAGGACCATGGCAAGAAAGAGGACATCTGTTTCTGGACATCTAGCATCTATGCCACCTTCTTTTGGTAACCAAACCCCCATTTCTCTTGGGGAACCAGACCTCTTCCATGGTCAGTCCTGTGGTTCTGGTGTGGAGCACATGTCCCAGGCCTAAACCAACTAACACACCACATTCCATGGTCCACGGTGATTGGCCCGGGCATGTGTAGAGCTGGAGCTAAAAGGATATGAGGGACATTTGCGAGGACTCTGGTTGAGAGGCAGGTATCCTTTCCTGCAGGGCTTCCAGGAGAGGAAGTATGAGTTAGTATTTGTCCACGGTGGAAAGAGCTTTTCTGAGAATGTGGAGTTAAGCCAAAGGGAGTGGAGCTGAAGAGAGATTGAGAGAAACCAGGTCCTGGTGACACAGATCAAGCCCCTACTTTGAGCTTCATTTGAAGCCAGACGTTCCCCTGGACTTTTCAATTAGTTGAACAATAAATTCCACTTTTGCTTAAGCCAGTTGGGCTGAGTTTTCACTCATTTACTGAAAGAGTCGTAAGCCATACAGTGAGATTGTCTGCTAAAAGTGAATAGGGTGAGACTTAAAAAAAAAAAAAAAAAAAAAGTAAACTGATAGCATAAACAGCCAAGAGAAGGATCTTAACCAATAATCACCCAGTTAGGCCATAAAACAGAGTTCGGTTTGGCTGAACTCAACCATGCTAATGTCAGGCTGGAGTCAATAATTTGGTTTTTTAATGTTCTTTGTGGCAACTAAAGGAACTGATTTTTTTCATCACTTGCAATTGCCTTTGTGAAGTACGGACAGCCTTTGGCTGAGCTCATGTGACACCTAACATCTGGATAAAAATTGAAAAATGTGATGTCAACCATGTGTTTTGTCAAACACAATTACAAACCTCTGGGTAGTTAGAAAATATCTAATAATTGTTTCAGATTTCATCTGAATCATGTACACACAGCATTTGTGACTCAACTTAACTTTCAAAGAGTTAAGGAACATAATCTGTGCACCCACCATTCCTCTGTTTTACAAGTCAGCCTCCAGCCCAAATGTGATGTCAGCTTTCCCCTTGCTTAATGTTTCCCCTGTGTAGTGTTTTTTCAATGCAAATGCATCAAAATTTCAGCCATGAGCAACTGTTCACGTTGGGGTCATATGTCTTATATTTCAACTTTGTGTTACATAAATGGACCTTGAATTTAAGATGTTAGAGTTGGTAAGTAAATGTAGATTTGGAAGGGCAAGATGAAGCCTTTTATTTTACCAAGAATGAAACTGATATTTAGGAAGGTTAAGTAACCTGTGCAAGGTCCCATTGCTAGTTGGTGGCTAAGCGAAGACTCGAACATGTGCCTTCTGACTACTACCACTATACCACACTGCTTCCCTGTCATAACCTGCTTAGAAGCAAATTTCAGTTACTTTACTATTTTGTAATAAGGAGAGCTTTGTGGCAGGGGATATATTTAACTAACCCCCAAAATCAGTGTCAACCATCCCTAAAACGTTTCCTAAACACCTGAAAAAGTTCAGTCTTCAGAAATATTGTTTTTCTATTTTATTAAATATCTAATACCATAGCTGTTATCCCTGTCTGTCTGCCTGCAGCTCCTGGAATTTATTGTCCAATGTTTAAGGCCAACTCATGTGGCTACTATAGTCAAAGGGGCTTTTATGTGAACTATCTATATATGTGATTCTTTTTTTATGTTTATGTTACTATTTACTATTACCTTGTGGAATGGAATATAACAATCAAACATATTCATGCAATATGACCTCATTTGCAATAGGCAGAGCTCATTTATTTTATAAAAAGATATAAAAGGGGAAGCTTAAATCCTTGTTTTCTGGCTGCAATTCTACTGCTCTTATGTCACAGAGAGTTGTTAAAGAATTCAAGGTCATATGTTCAAGCCTAAGGGAGATCACGATCCTATGACTTGTTACTCTAACTCATTCAATTAGAATTGTTATACAACCAATATTCCACAATAAAATTTCCTTACTTCACCATGTTTAAATATTATCATAAATGGAATGTTACAAACTCACATAAACATGGTTCTGAGCTAAGAACTGGACAAACAAGCTAAACAATTTATTCTCAGTTAATTTCTGAAAATAAGTCTTATCATTTTGTCCACGTATCATAATTAGAATCAAAATCATGAGTTAAAATAAGACAGTGGGAGTTTGGCCCCCAAATCTAATGAAATTAACCAAAAATTTGGAAGTATAAACAACCATGATATATTTTGCACTTTTTAAATCAGGAAAGAAAAAAGGTTGGGCCTAGAATTTAAAAGAACATAGCCTTTTAAAAATGGCAGCATTCGCAGATACCATGGTTTTTTGAACTGCACAGAACAATATTCACGTGAATTATCAAGCAACCAACCAATTAACCAACAAATATTCACCAAACATAGTGAGTTAAGGATATACAGAAGGTTGAGACAAAGTTCTGCCCTGTAAGAAGCTTATGATCCAGTCAGAATGATAAGATATGGAAATCAGTGGAAAATATCAAATACTGTCTATTTAAGTGATAAGTCACTCTTCCTCTCCCTCATCCTAGTTGTTCTACTACTTAGTAATCTGATTAGGGCTTTGCCTGAGGCTTCTTGGGGTCAGTCCTACCTTGCATGAAGGAACACAGACCATTGTTCAAACCTGAAGTCACCGTGAACCAGTAAGGATAAGATGGCTTTTCATTATAGGGCCCTAGAGTTTACAAAACATTCTTACATATATTATCTCATGGAAATAATTCAAAAACCCTGTAGTACAAACAAAAACATAGATGGAACAAAAATATTTCTCTCTATTTTACAGATAAAGAAACTTAGGCCGAGAGAGAAGTCTTCCTTCAAAGTGTTCAGTAATGCCCAGATAAATGTTTAATCTTTATAACTAAATAAATAAAATAAATGAACTCAGTCAAAACCCTAACTCCACCATTGTTATCCATATCAAAAGGAGCATGTCACTTTTAGTCTCTCTAGGATGAATTTCATAAAAACTTGTCTATATTAGTAAAACTAGGTTTAGTTTTTATTAATAAAAAAATAAAAATAAGAGTGACTTAAAGCAGATGGAAGTTTAACTCATTTACTCATAAAAGAAGTGGAGTTAGACAATCCAGGGCTGATATCGTACCCCATGGAATCAGGGTTCCAGGCTCCTTCTGCATTTTGCTCAGCAGGAGATTTCCAACATGGGATTCAATGCAGTTGCTCAAACCTCAACCATCACATCTGTATTCCAGGCAGCAGGAATAGGGTATACCACTTCCTTTTCATGTACTTCCTGGAAGTTACACACAACACTTTCACTTTCATTGGCCAAAAGGTAGCTACTTCAAGGGAGTCTGGGAAGTAAATCTTTACTCTGGACAACTATGTGCTTAGCTAAAAATCTGGAGTTCAATACTAAGGGGAAAGGGAAGGAATAGAATTTGGAGACCAATGCCAGTCTGTCTATGCCACACTGTCCTATCAATATCACAGGGCTGCGAAAAGGTTCACTTTAGATAATATATGCAAGAGTGTATACTTTATTCTGAAATGTAAAGTAGTTTTATAATGTAAAGTAAGCTGTCTGTATAATCAATGAATCCAACTTTGTTAAGTATAAATTTAAAAATATTCCCTTACATAATGCTATTGCTGGTATTTCAGAGCAATTAGAGCACAGATGTGATAGTAAGACCTTCAAAACTGACCAAATGCTAGAGCTTCTCTACTCTGAAAACCATCTGGGTGTTTGTATGGAGGCCATGTCTCCCACGAGCTGCTCCCAGCCAGTGACTGAGCTGGGGAAGTTTGCTAAGGGAGAATCATTCCTGAGAGACATGGGACTCCATTGACAGCTGACTTTGGCTCAAGTACTTGGCACAATTTTGTCATTTGTTTTAAAATTTTATTGTGGTCAAATATACATGCGATTGCCATTTTAGCCATTTTTAAGTGTACAGTTCAGTGGCTTTAATTATATCGCAATATTGTACTCCCATCACCATCTACTTCCAAAAATTTTTCATCATCCCAAACAGAAACTCTGTGTTCATCAAACAACTGCCTATTCCCCCTCCCCCACTCCAAGCCCCTCCCAACCTCCAATCTATTTTCTGTCTCTATGAATTTGTCTATTCTAGATATTTCATATACATGGAGTCATAAAATATTTGTCCTTTTGTGTCTGGTTTATTTCATTTAACTTAATATTTTCAAGGTTCACCTACATAGTAGCATATATCACAACTTTATTCCTTTTTATGGTTGAATAAAATGGATTTTGTTCATCCATTCAGTTGCTGACAGACATTTGGGTGGTTTCCAATTTTTGGCTTTTGTGGATAATGTTGCTATGAACACTGCTGTACAAGTATCTGTTTCAGCTCTTGTTTTTAATTCTTTGGGGTACATACCTAGGAGTGGAATTGCTGGTCATATGCTAATTCTATTTTTAACTTTTTGGGGAAACGCCAAGTCTTGCGGCAGTTTTGCTGAAATTTCCTGACTGCCCAGCAGTCCTAGATGCTTCCACCCAACCTTCTCTTCCTTCTCACCATTCCTCGGGGTCAGACTCACATCCTGGTCTGACAGTTCTCCCACCTTCTTCAGCTCCCTTACTATTTTTTTCTCACATGGGCACTTTCCCCTAATAAAATCTTTGTGGGTTTAATCTGCTTCTTGGAGGACCCATAGTAACAAAATATAATATTTTGTAAAGAAACATAACTCATGGAATTTCTTGATTAAAAATACTTTTTGCCAAAACTAGACTTTTGCTGAGTAAGCACATCTTCAGGACCATGTTAAACAGCCACATTAATCTTCAAAAGATTAAATTTCAAGTTCTACCCATAGATTATTTTTAATTATCTGTGGGACATTTCTTTTTAGATACAATGGCAGCATTTTATTAGGCTTATAATTATATAGGTAGTATAAATACCATTTAGCACTATTTTTAAAATTGGAAATAAAATGCATATATATTTAAAGTCTATTACCAAAAACCTGCTACATTTAAACTCTTCATTCATTCATTAATCAAATATGCACTTACTAGGTGCTAGATACAAAGTCAAACAAAGATGACGAAAATACATCTGTCCTGATGGATCTTGTAGCAATCAACTCTCAAGACCCCTTAAGCATAATCTTTCCTTTGTCAGTGGGAATCTTGACCAAGGAAGGTCTACACCCACAGGCTCCAAAGCAGCCTGCTTGTTTACAGATCACAGGCGTACTTCCCTAGTTACTCAGAGATGTCTGTGTAAGCACGGAACAACCACGGAGAAGAGCTGTGAAACAAAAAAGATGCATGCCTGCCCTCTTTTTTTCATCACACACTTCAGGAAAACCCATGTGGAAAGATATCTTGAGAGAGCAGATGGTCAGAGAAGAAATAAGAAGCCAGCAATTAGATGGATGGTGGCAAGGAGGACAACCTGCCCACACAGGGTCTGAAACAGGTAGAAGTTTGGGGAGCCATAAGAGAGCCACAAATGATTAGGGAATGTACTGGAAAAAAGAAGGTTCAGGGAGAAAAATTTGGAAGAAAATGCAGACGTCTTCCTTTTAATTTATTTATTTTTTAATTTACCAAGAATCATTCTAGCAAGGTCTGGAGTATTGTCCTCCGTGTTTCTTGTTTTTTGTTTTGCCAGCTCATACAATGACAATAGAGCTGCTAGATTCCTCAGAGTTCATCAACTCAAAGTTTCTTTTGTAAGAAAATTAAAAACATTTAAAAGTGAATTCAATTTAGCTAATTTGCAATTACTTTCTGAATAAACCATATTTTATATTGAATGTATCAAATATGATAATTTTATGAGCAAACCAAATTTTGAATGCATTACATATGTTAATGTTCTCCAACTTCTAAAGTGATTTCAGCTCTGTAAAACATTCTCAAAAAATAAAATATTCCCTGTGTTTCCAATTTTGCCAAAATGTTTTTTCTTTTTCAGATTTTTTTTTT
>JAQZBX010097999.1:0-11630 GCA_029593785.1 Cabassous unicinctus | reverse complement strand
ATTAATCTATGGATTAAAATGAACTGCCATTATTAAATGTGCTTGATGATAAAGGTAGGAAACTGATTTGTTTTGAGAAAAAATAATTGATAACCCAAATTTGATTTTAAAAACTTTAAAAAGACAATTAAATGTGTTTATAAACTTATTTAATAATGTAAATAATGCTTTGGGTTCTTATTATTTAAAATATATTTTAGGAATTAGATAATATTTGGGGAAGATACATGAACCATCCGAGGTCACCATATTTGCATTAATAAAAATCCTTAGCGTTTTTAGACATAAAACGTATTTGCAATTCAATAATTCATCCAAAGTTAAAATAATTCATTCATTCAACAATTATTACTGTGCTCCTATCATGTTCCAAGTACTGGATGGATAAAGCCAAGATGGATACAGATGCAGAGTTTTTCACATGAATATTTAAATAAGGAAATATATTCCCAAATAAACAAATTATCTCCCTTTCTCTCCCTCTGATGATGTATTTGAATTCCTAATGCTGAAAGTTAAATTATAATGGTTTCTAAAACAAGAAGCAGTCATTATCCGAAATTTGCATACAGCTTATTTTTAAGAATATAATTTGTTTGATTTCTTAAGTCATCATAATTTTAAGTTAACAACTTTGGATAGCTTTAAATAAACTAATGGACAAGCATTTAGTTTCCAGAGTGCATGGGTTCTTATCCGTGCTCTACCATTCAGTAGCTTTGTGACTTGTTGAATAACCAAATTGATCTGTGCCTCAGTTTCACATGTGTAAAATGGAAAAGATAGTGGTGTATACCTCACAGGGTCATGGTGATGATTAAATAATTTAATAGATGCAGACTGCTTAGAATAGTTCTGGCACATAGTAAGTTCATGGAAACATTTTTTATTTAATTCTGTACAGTAGGGTTGATGATGCTATAATAATATAACAAAAGTAAGGTAACAAATGAACAGAGTGTGGATAAGGAGTATTGGCCTGAGCTTCTGGAGACCTCAGGGTAAATCTTAGAGCTTCCACAAAAAGGTCTTAGTAAGGCAGTGAACAGTACCTATTCTTGTTGTGAAACTATAGTACATGGGCCCACTCTGTTTCTGGATCTCTCTCAATTGTCCGTTCTTCTTTGAACTCAGCTAGCTTTCTGCTACTCATATGATAAATGAAGTAATTGAACTACATGGTCTCCAAGGTCCTGTCTACCTCAAAATTTCTGTGAAGCTGATTTCAATAGGGCCATAATTCAGGACTTGGCAATATTTTATTAATGAACCATTTGGCTAGAATTTATTTTTCAAATGGTACTTTTGTAGACTTTATTGAATGATGCTCTTCCTACAGAGAATTTCTTCTATAAATTAAAACAAAGTAATAGAAGATTTTTAACTTGGTGAAATTAATTTTGACTTTTACTCGACCATTCCAAATAAATTCTTCTTTTGAATACAAGGTCTTGGAGCTGTTCTGAATAACGAGAAAAGAAGCTGTTATGATTAGATAAAGAGTGTGCCAAGTATTGTGCAATTCTTTAAATTCTTCAAAGTGCTTCTATATTATTTTATTTTTTCTACCTTAATGGTAATGTTTTCAGAAGAGTTCTGTACTGAAAATCTAGTAGCCCATATTGTCTATCAGCTATATTATTGATCTGTGAGGAGAGCAATTACATCTTTAGGTCATCTCTTTGGATGCCTTTCTTTTGTGGACATTTTAATTTTTTACAAGTTACTTGGGAAAAGTCAGTTCTAAAATAGTCAAGTTGCGGTTATAAAAATAAAAACAAATTACACATCTAAGCACGTTCTTGAAATTTAGCAGCCTTCAAAGCAGCAGTTATATTTCCATACATAGGTTTTTAATCATTGTCACATCCTACTCAAAAACTATACATTGGGGACTATATAATTATTTGAAACATTACCATGGTATTTAGATATATACAAGAAAACACATTGGGCTATAAAAAAGTACACTTGTGGGAAGAAAAAAAATGTTCGGCTATCTTACATTGCCTTGAGACTTTTTTAAAAAATCCTTAAATTATTGTGACACATTGAGGGCACATTTAAAATATGAAAAACTTTGGGAAAGTTTAATTTAGTAGTTTGGATCTGTCTTGACTGAATATCATTCATCTCCTGCAAAATCTAATAAATAAATTGTGCAGCTATCCATCATGATGATGATGGTCAATTCAGGGTTTATGTATCACCTATGTCTCTCAAATACTTTTTAAAAAATAAAGCACAGGTAAAATTAAATCCGATAACTTTGCAATATATATATAAGGAACAACTGCTATGTGCTTTGGCCCATGGAATATCTTGTGGATTAAGATATGGCATCACTCTATACTCTATGGTGGTTTACAGTTCAATGGAAGAGGCCAATGGTGAACACATGAAATGATCCCTCCAGCTCCACTACTATCACCCCAGTCCAAGATGCCATCATCTCTCCTCTAGATTTCTGTATGTCCTTTCTGCTCATCCTGTTGCCATTTTACAATCCTTACTCTACATAGAAGTCAGTGATCTTCCGTTGCACGTGAAACATAATCCAAACTATTTAGCCTAGTAAAAAGGAAAGAGATGGAAGAGGAGGTGGGGGAGAAGGAGGATAAGGAAAAGAAGGAAAAGAAGAAGGAGTAGGAGGAAAAGGAGAGGAGAGAGAAGAAACTATTTTCCCTATCTTCACAACATTCAAAGCCCTGCACTGTTTGACTGAATGGGCAAACTATCAGGGGGCTTGAAAAGATTAGCCGAAGGGATTAAAATTCATTAAATCGGCAAAAGGAAAGGATTACGTGTTTTGAGGAAATTGGCATCATGACCACAGTGGTGTTTTAGGAAATTTGTCTTGGCAATACACGAAAGATGGTGGGTAATGTCAACCTTTGGGCATAAGGTGATATGTTGAGGGCTATTGTGAAATGGCAAATGAGAATGGAAAGGAAAAGACAAACCAAAGAGGCCAAAAAGAACTGATGTGAGAATATGGGTAAGTGAGAAGGGAGAAAAGGCAATCAAAACTTGAAGGACACCATGTGTACCAGAAAATGTTCTTTCTTTCAACCAAAAGAAGACTGGAGAAATGTGAAGCATATCGCTTAAATGTCAATATAATACCCCAAAAGATAAGGGCCTCCAGTGCACCTCAATTTCTTCCATCTTTCTTCATATTTGGAAAAAGTTAAAGTATGTCATTCTAGAATACTGTTATTAGAATCTAGCTCCTCCAACATCCCTCAGTCAAATATCTATATTTATAGTTTTTCCTATCACCAACCAACAAATTATTTCAACAAGAACGCATAGGCCATGTGTGATAAGCATCCATTAAGGTACCTTCTAATCACCTCTTCTTTGCCTACTCTATTCCCAGAAGAGGTTCCAGCTAGTAATTCCCAACTGGGCACTAAGGATACTTAAGGATACTTAATTCAAGCTGGTCCAATTAGAACCTTGCCTTGAGAATTTTCTCCAAAGGACAAATAAGGAGAAATAACCTGTCAAATGTTTATTCTGGAACTCTAGAGAAAAGGCCCATGAATTTGGAGCAGCTTTTTCTCCATCCTTTCTTCTTGGTTATTCAAGTCTTCTTTGGCACCTTTGAATCTATCCAATACATTTCTTTTTTCTTTTCTTTTCTGGTTTCTGCCGCTACAACTCAAAGAACCTTAATTAATACCTAGTGTAAAATACTTTAAAACTGGTATCAAATGTAAATGTAGATTTTTTCTAATGGCATTGGTAAATGAGATTAAATGTAACTTTGGAGCTTGGAAAGAAAGCTTGCATATTTATAAAACTCTTTGCAAAAGTCATGTAAGAAAGGCAAGCAACACTTGATTATGAGCACAATGTTAGACTTCTGTTTGTCTTTTTCCTTGTAGATGACTGGTACTTTTGGTAGGAGGTTTTCCTAACCTTTCCCCATCTTACCACCTCCTTCCTTCAAAGGGAAACTTCTAAACTGGGAGAGTGTTAAGAACAGAGCAGATGTAGTCCTATTTAAAAAGTAGGAGAGTAGAAAAGTTAAATTACCAGAAATAAAATGTGAGATAAGACAGGAGGTTTTAACCCAGAGTGATGCTAGGTTCCCCTGGTAACTGGGATTCTAACAGTGCAAGTGCTAGGTAGGGCTGAGACACCTACTCTCCTCTGGCTGGAGAGCATATGAAAAGAGCAGAGCCTAGTTTTTTAAGTGGCACCCAATGAGATTTCTACTCATCCAGAATACTATTTCAGTTCATTAACTAAAATACTTTTGTATTATGGTTCATTGGTTTTGTCTTATAGTTTACTTAGAAATATTTTATGAGATGCTCACTGTAGTGAACTAAAGTTCTTTAAAAATAAGAATCAACAAGTGGTGCCTAGGGGTATTCATTCATTTGTTCATTCATTCAAAAATATTTATTATGCTAGAAGGTGATTGCACATGTTTTCTGCTTGTTTGTTTATTATTGAAAACATGGTTCTTTCTCACATGAAACTTGCTGTGGCAGAGATGTAAACATTAAACAAAGAACCACATAAATATATGATTATGATTTGGGATAATTTAACTGAAGAGAAAGATTATTATGATATGAGAAACTGATGAAGATTTAATTTAGTTAGTAAAGAAGATCAGGGATACCTTCCATGAGGAACTTTTATTTAAATTGAGTCAGGAAGAATGACTGTGCATTAGCCAAGAAAAGGAGAAGAAGGGGATGAATATGGAGAGAAAGAAAGAGCACTCCAGAAAAAAATTGGAAAGCATATACTAAATCCTTCTGGCAGGAAATAACTTAGTGCATTCTTAATTCATGAGAATAGCTGCTTCGACTTATATAGGATGTTGTATAATCTTGACTGCCAAAATGCTTGAGGGCACATACTTGAGTCATTCTTTTTTTAAAAAAAAAATCTATTGATAAATGTCACTTGTGATTTTTCTCCCCAGTATCCAATTTTTATGCCAAATATCCATTTAGACTAGAAACAACTGAATACGTATTATCAAATCTTTGACAACAAGGAAGTCATTCAATTTGATGTTAAGCTGTGGTGAAGAAAAATAATTTCCACTGCCTTCCTCTTGATGTACCATCAGCAAATGCATAAAAACAATATTCAATATTTGGCTATAATTGAGTGGTAAAAGTCCTTCAAAATGCTGTCCCTCATATTCCTGATTTCATGTTCCTCAATGGGAAATGCTTCTAAACAGCATAGTGTGTTCTTTACCACAGCCTTCCCTTTAATAATTCAGTGAAATATATTCAAAAGATTTTAGGAGTCTCTTTGATAAAGGCCATCTTGACCCATTAAAAGATGTGTTTTCAAAAGCTAGATTTGATGAACTTGGTAGAAATTTGTGGCCATAAGGAAGAGCATTTTCACAACTCTACTAGCGAGGAAAGAACCTAAGCTAAAGCTGCCCAGCTTCATCTTCTATGATGATTCCATTCTGTTAATTTGCTTCTTCAACTGTGTGCCACAGAGGATTCCTAAAGCAATATTCCTATAATGACAACTAAAAAGCACACCTCTGTATTCAAATAAGTTTGGGGAACATGGGACTAAAAAAAATTTGCGTTGTATAGCCAGAAGAAATTTCAGAGTCCTAAGATGCTGACGTTCTTTGTTAATCTCTAAGAGGGAATACCGTTCCTGGTTTTCTAAAACCAGAACCTTTTATTCAAAGAATAAAAGAAATACCTCTGAACATTGCATAGATTTTAAGAACAGCAGTTTCAGAAATGCTGCCCCAGGGCATCCATTTTCCTTATATACACTGACTTCATGTCTACCCTTTAAGACGAGAAAAATATTAGGTTTTCCATCATCACTTCTGAGATCTACCACAGCCCTGACATGATATAGACTGTCTTCTCCAAGTCACCCCTTTAACTTCACCTTCTTTACCCTTCTCTTCATATGAAAATGCTCAAGATTTATATCTTTACTGTTTCAGTTATTTATGCATATATTTTGTTGCCCATGTTATTTGTATTTTATTTTCCTTTTTCTCATTAAATCATCAATACCTTTAGGTTTTTTGTTTTTTTTAATTAATCCATTTTTGTTGTAGTCACCTACCAACCTCCACCAGCTGGACACACACACAATCTAGAATAGTCCTCTGTCCAGAGTCAATTCCAGACAATGTCACTGCCCCCCGACCTTATTTAAGAGCAATGTGTAGTGTGCTGAGTGGATGCATGAGTATGAGTTTGTGTGCATGTTTGTCGATGGTGACTGCCTCCAAGGACAATATCTAAAGCAGAATGGAATCAGTATTCAGCAGAGTCATTTCTTTGGCAGCAGAAATGAACCTGCAGGAATCTTGTTGTCACTGATACATTCTTGGATGCCTGCAACTGCAAATTCACCCACCCACCAGCACATACTCAAGGAAAATAATTCCCTTGGCTTCAGAATACATCCCCCTCACAGTGGACCAGATTACAAGCCTTAAAAGGACACAAGGATGAGTTATGAGAGATTGAGACGTCTCAGTCCAAGTGATATTTACAGGAACCTTTAGTGGGCAGAGTGTATTACAGGATTTAGGTGTCAGTGTTGCTCTTGATTATTCATTTTCTGCCACCTCCTACTTCCTTCCTCTGTCTTGCCATTCCAAGACATTACATTTCCTTTTATTTGGGTGATAAGAGAATAGCTGTTTTAGTTCACTGAATATTCTGGTTCCTGGGTACTGCTATACATGGCATAATAGTTTAAGAGTTAATTTTGATTATCAAGTGTACTTTACTGTAAGACTTAGGAAATATGTGCCTGGAAGTATCACAAGGATATCCAAGGTCTTGCAATGGCAGGGCCATTATGAGGAAAACTGACTTTCCATTTAGAGTATTATACATACAGAAAATCATCTGAAACTCTTCTGTCCATACCAAATTTCTTAGAAGTTGATAATATGGAATAAATCTTATTTCTATTTATTTACTTATCCTATCTATGTCACTCACTCAAAGGTGAACTATGAATGAACTTTCTTTCCATACCCAATTTAGTTGATGTTTCTTATTTGGTGGTCATCAAAAATGGGAGCTTATTTTATATTAAATGACTTTTTTGTGACAATTATGAGTCTACCATTGCTTCTGAATATTCAACTGAAATGTTTTCACCAAATAAGAAAGCTTTTGTCTGGAATGGGGAATTGTTGTTCCTTCCTGAGATCCTTTCGGCTTTCAGAAATGTGCTCCTCCAAACACTGACCCAGCTCAACCCCACTTGGTTTCTCTGAGAAGATGAGGTCATATCCTGGTGTGGTGGCGCTCTGCACTACACTGCCTCATAATCTCACTATCTCTTGTGTATAAAATAAAGCTTGGAATTTTAGATTGTACAGCTAGCTAACAGAGGAGGGTACTGTCTGTGTGAAGAACACTACATGATTCATTTTTTTTTTTTTGAAAATTAAAGTCATATTTCTTTGATGTGTCAACAATGGTGACTGAAAGAGGATTTCAGAGTCTTTGTACTAAGCAAGAGAGAGAAAGTGAGACAGAGAACAAGAGAGAAAATGAGATACTTCTCTTAGATCAAGTAGGGAGAACAATATTTCCAGCAAATATACCTAAACCCAATGCACAGTCCTTGGAATGTAATAGTCTAACCTAATTGATGTGAGAGAGGAACTAGTAAGCAGCAAATATGAATGGGAATATTTATTCTTGGCTAGCTAAGGAAAGAAAGAAACTGAGGGCATGGAAAACATCTGAATGTTTGTGTGAGTCAAGAAAACAAGGGCACACATTGAAGGAACAGGCGGGAAGAGGAAGATGCAGTTCCAGAAATAATTTGGGGCCATGACCAGAGTGTGGTACTAAGACTCTCTTGTCTTCTCTCTCCTTTCCCTGTCATTCTGCTGAGATCCTGTCAGCATCGCTTCAAATATGCAAGACTCAGTTTATACCTGTGCCAAACACATATCACACCTGTCAAAGTAACGTGAGAAAACGAGCTCTATGTACAGTAGTTTCTCTAAATCCATTTAAAATAGACAGCCCAATTCTGTAGGGGCATGACTGGTAGGTAGCAGGTGGCTGTCATTCTCTCAAGGAGGAGAGAAGTTTGGAGTAGGTTAGAAGAAGGAAGAAAGGTGATCCAGGGGCTGAATCACAGCTCTTCACTCCCCCTGAAGACCTTGTTTCCACCCCAGGCCTCCAGAGGCTTCGGTGGATAAATTGAGGCAAGTTGCTGAGCAGTCAGCCTGTTCCCCCTTCAGAGTCTTTGCCTTTAAGGCAGTGCTGGGACAGAATCTAGGAGGGATTCCAGGGAAACAAGCTCCACCCACTCTTGTATCAATGAGCATGGGGACTGGGAGAAACAGGAACTCACTGTTCCCTCCAGGGCTACATAGAATTCCGGGCATTCCATGGAAAACCCTAAGATGCTTGAAAGCACTGGTTGCCTCACTCCCAGACAATGCACACTTTCTCTGAGAAAGATACTCCAGCTCTCAAAAATATGGTCCAAAATGTGCAGTCAAAAATCTCACCAAAAGATAAAAGAACAGGAAGAATGGATTAGGCTGAAAGCAGAAGTTGCAAGTAAGGTGTGAATTTGAAGGCCCTATATATAACACTCGTTTCTACAAGTTTAATCAAATGAACTTTTCCATGCTGAGACCTTAGTTATAAAAGTGACATGAATGGCGCCAAGAATAACTGGATATCCTGGCAGATCCATCATATAGAGTTGTTGTAACTGATATCTTAAAATACTCTTATTAAATGGGGTTAGAAAGAATACCTGGCAAATGTCCCTCGATTGCTTTTCAGGAAGCATTACAAAATGGCAGGGGTGGGAGCCATCCCAAATTATAGAATATCATGCTGACAGCCCTAGCATCATTGGCTTGTAAAAGCCTCATTGAATCTGACAGGCTGGAAGTCTAGGTGGCATAATGAGGCATATAAGCAGTATTTTCAAGGATGCTGGCAGCTATTTCATAGCTCTTTTCCCCCAAGGCAAGTAAACTCCCCAAATTCATCTGTCTATTTTCATATATTTTCTTTCTTTTCATTGTTCTTCCCCCTATATCTAATGTACTGACATCCAGTGGGTTGCACCAGATTACATTGCCCCAGGAAAAAAAAATACTCGGACTTCTTGACCATTTGAATTAAAAGCAAACATCTTACTAGAGGATACATGATAAAAATCATTGTTCTCTAAAGATAGTCTCATGTAAAATGCATGGCTTGCTTTATTCAGGAATTAGATTTTATTTGAAATCATCAATATTACCTTTCATCAATTCTTTAAAATTATTTTACTTAAAATAACAGATAATCAAGGTTCATATAAGAAAATTACATAAGGTATTTCTTATTTTAGAGATGGACAATATAGTATAAGATTGAGGCTCTAAATAATAAGGAATTGGACTGAACAGGGGTTATATAATTGAGATGTCCCAGTTTTCTGCAGAGGCTGACCTCAATTACACACAGGATGAAGTATCAGGGTTTGTACTTTCCTATGATGTACAATTAAGAAAATGTTATAGCTTAAATGGTGAAAATTTTATGCAAAGGGGAAAAGATACACCATGAAGTTTATGTTTTTATTTTATAGATGACCTTCCAAGTATATTTAATCATAAAGTTTGGTTGTAATAACAAGCTAGTTTTACTTTTAAGATGAGACTATAACTATTATTACTTTTTCCAAGTAAAGCCTTTCATCATCTAAACAACCACACAGCCGCTTCTCTATTAATGCAATAACTGGTATTTGAAACAGATCCCTAATCCTTCTGGCATTTTATATACTCTGATACTTTTGTAAGGATGAAAGCACAGCTTAATAGAATGGGGAAGGGAATTGAGTTAGTAGATCTGGATGGACCTTCCATTTCCTGTACTTTTTAGCTGTAAGAACTCAGGCATATTCAGTTTTTTCAACTATAAAATGGAAATTGTAACCCTTTTAATAGAATGCTGGTTGTGAGAATCATTCTGAAAGATCCTATCTGCTTGATTCACTGTCTACCTTTCCTCCTCTTCCTCCTGCTCCTCCTTCTTGCTCTTGCTCTTTATTCTCTTAGGGACCAGTATTTCTTAGAGTGGCAAGGAATCCACTTATGGGAAACAGTCACTACACTCTGGCCCAGAAAAGAGGCCTTCCACTGGGTGGGTATGAAGAGGTGGGATAGAAGGACAAGCAGAGAACAGCTTCCTCAGGGGGTCCCGGGCCAGCAGGTCAGCCTAGGTCAGCCTAACCTGACATTGAGCCTCATTGCGCCGTCCACTTGTGGTTCTGGAGGAACGTGGTTTCACTCCCTCACGTGCTGTCTGTGCACAGGCCTCATGAGGCTTTCTTAGAAAAGGTCACAGACAGTCAATAGCATTTCATAGAAGTATTTCACCTTCTACCCTCTCACAAACGTGGAGCGCAAGAGACACAGTCACAACTTGCAATTCACACAAGGTCTTTTATTAGCCATGACATAATTATCCTAAGGATAAAATCATCATCATTGTCGTCATCATCATCATATTGCTAGCACTTTACTATTACCTCTTTAACTATGTAAAGTGCTAAGGGCAGAAGACCTAATATATTATTTAATGCATCAATATTACGAGATAGTAGGTACCATCATTCTCACACCACAAACTGGGGGACTGCATCCCCCATTAGAGGAGTGGTCATTAGAGGAGTGGAGCCAGAATTTGATCCCAGGCAATTTGTCTCCAGAACCAGCCCCTTAAACCAGCCTGCTTTTAGCAATGATGGACTTCTCTTTCATGTGAAACAACCATCCGGCTTACTTCCCTTTTCTAATTGACTACTGCAATTGCAATTCTTGCTGAACTATCCCCGTCCTGTTTGAATTACCTGAGGCATCTAGCTGACTGCCAGCGCCTGCCTGCATCCTATTATCAGTGATGCCAACTTCATTCTCATTTCTTGCTTTGTGGTTTTTCCTAAGTTCACCATTTCTTTAATTTCCCCTTCTTGCATCTTCTGCCTGTTTCTCTGGCTCCAAGATACTAAGTAAGAGCTGTTTTACCTCCTTTCTTCAAATGGGGTCTTTTTTATCCAACTGTTAGCTGTCACCCTCACCCTCCTTTCTCCTCTCAGTCCCTATTTTCCTTTTCTTTTAACTCATATCATCACATCCTTCACAGTAACAATTAAAGCCTAGGACAGCACTTTTCAAATCATAAAGTACTGTAGAAATGTTAGCTATTAATAATTAATTTAAATGCCATTATTCTGAGAAGCCGTACAATATATGGAATAAAACAAGCATGTGTTTTCCTGTCAAGACGAAACTAAGTTTAAGTTCTGTTGTCACCTCTTACTAGTTGCAGGCACTGAGGAATACCACCCCAGCACACTGAGTCTCAGTTTTCTTGTGTCTAAAATGTGAATAATAACACCTACTTCACGAGATAGTTGTGAGAATTAGATGAGGCATATGATGCTAGTAATAACCAATGCTTATAAGTGCAAATAAGGGTCTAAATGCGTTATTACTTCATGTAAGGATAAATGGTAGAGCCTGTAAAAATCCTCATTTCTGTAAGACATAATTGAAATCAGAGAGATTCAGTAAAATGTTCAGGGTCCCGTGATGAGGACACTTGGGACCC
>JAQZBX010097998.1:0-11627 GCA_029593785.1 Cabassous unicinctus | reverse complement strand
ACCTGAAGAACAAGTATTGGTAATTAAATCCAGGGATTCCTTCTTAACTTATTTTTCTTTTTAAAAGAACCACCAATCATTAAATAAAATAACATCACTGTACTGTTCACATCAGAAGTGGAATTATATACATTGTAGTGTGTTCATCAGGTATATGTGACTGCACCTGAAGCTTGTAAGAGACAGATAATATAAATTTATATTAAGTCACTGTGCATAATAATCATGCTTGTATTTTCTATCCTAAAAAGACAGAGATAAATGAAAAGCACCAAGACTTTATAATCACCATTCCAAATTCAAGCCAAATCCATTAAATCAAAAATGTTTTTAAAAACTTTATGTCAACTCTTCATTCATTTCTTGCCAATTTTATTGCTTGCCCTCAGTTGGGACAGGTGTGATGACAGAGAAGAAAATATTAAATATTGTAAAATAGTTAATCCCATTACTAATAGACATGGAATTTCACTAGATGTAGTGCAAAGAGCCCTGGTCTGGGTGTCTAATTGTGGCTATTCCTTCACCTGGCTTAGTGACCTTTGGAAGATGACTTAGCCTTACCTTGCATTTTAGTTTTCTTATCTGTAAACTAGATTATATATAAATTGCATTGCAGCTCTAAATTTCCATGTTCTTATGAAATATAAATTTGTCTTTATTTTTAAATCGATGCAGGTAGAATCTGCTGTGTTATGGTTAAATACATTCTTACATATGATGAGTTGGAAAAATTACTTAGATCACAATGAAGCCATCCTCAGAATTCTCATTTTGATAAGTTAGGTTTACCTAAATTCTGAAACAGATGCTGCTACTCAGGCCATAGTCAATGGTTTGCATATGAATGTTCTGATTCAAGGTTAGGGAATAGGTGTGGTGAGGGTATGATAAGAATTTAGTTACATAAGTGAAAATTCAACCGAAAGCACAATCCTCACCAATGATAATACCATAGTTTCATCTTTAAAGACAAAGGTCAATATGAAGATTTATTGATTAGGTTGACTGTCCATTGCAGAAAGTAATAGGAATCTCTCCAGGAACTTGGTGAATGTCAGAGGGTGGGGATGTAATCAGGACATTGGCCTGAAAAGCCACTAACAGTTTGAGAATGGTGACTAAGAGAATCTGAAGGAACTGGAGGAAAGAATTTCTCTACTCAAAGATGGAGGGTCTTCTCTTTGTGTCCTCAACAGCAGATCAGATAACCATTTGTAGGAGAAAGCAAAGCCCATGCACTGTGCATTACTCAAAGCTAGTTTTTAAATTAGCCCTGTCCCCCCCCCCCAAACTAGACATATTTACTTTGTACCTAATAAATACCTGGTCCTTGTTAAGTAAAATAAAATGGCCGCCTGAATTGGGTTGTATAGAGGGATCCATTTCCAAGAAAAGATTTTCCAGAAACAAAAACACTTGACTGCAGGGGTTTTCCAAGAATGTGGAACAATGGACCACAGAACGCAGATAAGAAAACCTGTTGATAAAACAGTTTCTGTCCAGTAGCGATAGCTTACCAGAATGGACAAGTATACCACACTAACCAAGATATATCTGCCCTCCACTCTGTAAGAAACCCCCTATAAAAAATGGAAACTTCACATCAGCCAAACAGAAGGTTTCCTTGTTTGCTTCCATGTTTGCCCTATACAAGCTTCCCCTTTTCACTCCCTTGGCGGATCTCCTTACCACTTTTGGTTTGGCACTTCCTAATTCATGAATTGTTTGTTGCCCAGATAAACTTTAAGAAAAATTTTTAAATGTTTCAGTTTATCTTTGGCACATTCTTCCAGGCAATAGAGATAGAAGAAATATAAAGTCCCTGCTTGGTGGAGCTTACATTCTAGTTGGGGATACAGATAATAAATAATAGCAAACAGCTTAGTGAAATAACTGCAGATAATGAGGTTATGATAATTATGAAATAGTGTCATGTGATAGAAGGTGTTAATGAGGAGGGAGAAGGACAGTAGAAATGGAGCTAAGGTAGTGAGTGAGGTCCTCTCTGAAGAGGTGACATTTGAGATAAACCTGAAATGCTGAGAAAGAGGCAACCTTGCAAAGATATTGGGGGAATGTTTTAAGCAGAGAGAATAGCCCAGAAATGGGACTCCAGAATGTTCCAGGAACAGAAAGAAAGCTAGAGTGAATGGAGCTCAGGGGATAAGAAGAAAAGATGTTTTGTAAGTACTTGCAGGCCCAAGAAAAGTATTTCAGTTTTACTCCAATTGCATTGGTATTGATTGAGAGTTTTAATCTGGGAAGCAATGCAATTTATATTTTTTAAAGGACTACTCCAGCTGCTGTGTATGCAGATGTGTTTCTGAATTAGACTTTTATTAAAAAATTCATAGTCTTCAATAAAAAATTGTCATATTTTATAATGTGAAAAACTTGCTTTATCTGCATGTGTATCTGAATGTCAGATGTCTGCACTAAAGGTTTATAAGGGAAATTTGTAATCTCGCTTGCTCATATTGTATATATCCATGCAGTAAAACAACCTCCAAGGGAAAGAGTAATGTATAATAACATCTAAATTACTGGACACTGGAACAGGACTCTAGGATGGACAGGGTAAGTGGGAAGTGGGGAGTAAGACTGGACAAAAGGGGGAACAACCCATAAAATGGAAATCTCAGTACAAACATGAGGTCAACAATCAAAAACACAATTAATGGAAAATTTCAAAAAGGAAGTACACAGCTAAAGAATAACACTCTAAAAAACTAGAAGAATCATGGACTGATGAGGGGAAAAGTGTTTTTTGTTTAGAGAGAGAGCATAAACATCTTTACTTAGTTTACTTAACTTAATGGATTGAGATTTTGAGTGGTTATTACAGTACAAGGAAGTAACAGCTGCTAATAAACATTTAGATTTTTTGTGAATGACTGACCAGTACAACAGTGTGTGTGTGTGTATGTATGTGTGTGTTTCACTAAATACTAAAGTAATATATCTTCAGGAAAATATTCTGAACAAAACAAAATACAAACAACACACAAAGCTACAATAGAAATTTCCCATAATCTTAAGAAAACCACTGTTTTTAACATTTTGATTTATGTCTTCAAGTATTTTTACAAAAGCAGTTTCATATTGTACATATCATTTTACTGCCTGCTTTTATCACTTAGTGTATATATACACATATTAGTTAGCCAGAAGGGGTGCTGATGCAAAGTACCAGAATTCTGTTGGCTTTTATAAGGGCATTTATTTGGGGTAGAAGCTTACAGTCACAAGGCCCTAGAGAGTCCAACTCAAGGTACCATAAGAGATACTTTCTCACCCAAAGTCTGTTGCCACGTGTTGACTCAAGATAGTAGGCAACGTCTGCAAAGGTTCAGCCTTCCTTCTTCCTCTTCAGGCTCCGTGGTCCCAATTTCTTCCGATCTCAACTGTAGGCTGGCATATGGCTTATCTCTCTCCCAGGGCCTCTGCCATGTCTAATGAACTGTCTCTCTTCCTCTGTGTTCTCTGTGTTACTACTTCTGTGTGACAGTCTGTTTTATCAGCCCAAGGGGCCTGAGACTTAACACTGAGTCACACTCTAATGACATGGCTAAATCAAAGCCCTAATCTTAACATAATTTAATCTAAGACATCTCAGCTGAATCTAATACAATCAAAGGGTATCACACCCAGAGGAACAGGCCAGTTTACAAACATAATCAATATCTCCTTTTTGGAATTCATAAATAATATCAAACTGCCACAATACATATATTACATTACTTGCAATTTTTGCTTTTTTACAATAAGCCTTTATTGCCTAGTAATTAAAACAGCTGAATATAGCTTCATAATAAAATGGCTTACAATTTCAGAGAGAAAAGCTGGCAAACTGCTAGCATATAAACTTAATTCAATTTTTACTTATAACTAAAAGAGGGAACAAATATTTATTTTAACTTAAATTTTATCTGGCTCATCATTTTTATCCACTCATTCCAAATATATTAACATTTTTTATGACTTTAGTCCCCTGCTATACAGTGTGGGATATACATAGGGATTAGAAACCACAATGAATGACCTGATTCACAAAATGTTGCATGGGGAAAAGGATACCTATTATGTCAAACAAGTAGAAAACAGTTCTAAAATAACACATAAAGAAGTTTAAGACAGTGTACAACTCAAATTCTGAAGCACTCAATAACAAAGAAAAGCTGATTCCATGCAAGTGAGGTTAATTTATTTGACCCAACACATTTGTGCCAATCACCGTACCAAATACCATGAACACAGCAAGCATGAGATAAAGGCCCGGCATTCTAGAGCTGCACTGACAGACGCAGTAGCCACTGGCCTCATGTCAGAACCGAGCACTTAAAATGTGTCTAGTCCAAATTGAGGTATTCTGTAAGAGTAAAGGACATTAGATTTTGAAGGTTTAGCATGAAGAAAAAAGAATGTGAATGTAACATTAATAATGTTTATATTGAGTACATGTTGAGATAATATTTTTGATATATTGGGTTAAATAAAATATATTCTTAAAATTAACTTCATCTGTTCCTTTTTCATTTTTAAATATGCTATTAGAAAATTTTAAATTACATATATGGCTCACATTATATTTGTATTAATCAGTGCTCCTCTGGATTTTTAAAGTCCAAACAAGAAAATAGCAAATAATGGCATGTAAGACAACACATATGAGGTGCCAAGTGACAGGGAAGAGAAGCTGTAAATTGTCAAGAACCTATGGTAAACCTCACAATCTGTGAGGGAGAGGGAAGAATCTTGGTTGACCCCAAGGAAGAATGATTGTAATATTGATGGGTGTTTAGTTTGCCACAGGGCTGTCCATACAAAGTATCAGAAACATGTTGGCTTTTATAATGGGGATTTATTTGCGGTAAAAGCTTACAGTTTTGAGGCCTTGAAATGTCCAAATCAAGGCATCAGCAGAGATGCTTTCTCACCGAAGTCAGCTGCCACGTGGTGAAGAAAGATGGCTGCTGTTTTCTGCTGAGGTCTCTGCCTTCCCCTCCAGAATCTACCATCTCCCAGAACTCAGCTGAAGGCAACCAGGCATAGGGCTTTTCTCTTACCGGGCCTCCTCTCTCAGTCTTGGCTGCTCCATTTCTTCCCGAGTTCAGCTGTGATCCGTCAAGTATATGGGTCATCTGTCTCTGGGCCTCAGCTCTTTGAGCCTCTTGGGGCTTCTTTCATTAAGATTAGCTGTGGGCAAACCTGGAGCCCTTTCTCTTACATGGCAGGATCAAATACAGCAGGGCGGCTCCCATTTTCCTGTGGCCCATTTATATTTGGCACAACAAGAGGGCGGAGACTCAACCTGAGTCACGCCTCACTGACGTAGTCCAGTCAAAAGGGTCACACACGCACAGGAATAAATCAGTTCAAAAGCATAATCTTTCTCTTTTTGGGATTCACCAAATTCAAACTGTCACAATGGAGTTTTAAAAAAGCAAAGGAAGGAGGAGTTGGGAGATACCATAGTTTTGTGAGGGGTATAATATTTAGCTTTGGACAAACTGAATTGTAGGTGATGGTGCAATATGCAGACAGATGTGGGCGGGCACAGTTTCAACCTTGAATCTCAGAAAACTTGGATAAGTGGTGAAATATGGGGGGTTCTCTGAGTAGATTTGATGGTTGAAGCCATAAGATTGAATTATACAAAAGAGAGAGAGAAAGAAGAGAAAATGTCTGACTTGGGAAGAACTTCATTTAGAGGGTAAGAGAAAGAAATTATTGGTCCATAGGAGAAAACAGAGTGGGGAGAGAGAACAGAGCAATCTGGTGTCATCGAAGACAGAGAGGAGAGCTGGGGATAGGGAATGGCTCTTTTATTTTTTTCCTCTATGGATTTTACACACATTAGTTCATTCTTCACTCACTCTACATTTCTTAAACCTCTACTCTATGCTAAGTAGGGTGAGAATTGCTGGAGATAAAGCAATGGAAACTTGGTGTTGAAAGTAGTATGGTGAAAAGGAGGGCTCTGAAGTGGCAAGAAAAATATAGAGATCATGGAGTTTTCACACAACTGATAATTAGTGAGCAAAGCTATCGGTAGATCACAGAACCAGAACAAGAGCCTAAACTTAATCAAAGACAGGATTTGAAGATTACTAAATAAATCACATGATGAAGTTAACCAAATATTTAATTATATTTATTTTGTGCTATATAGATGTGGCCTGACACAGGGTGTCTCAACCTTAGCAACTCTGACATTTATACCAGGCAATGCAGAGGGAGTCTGTCCTAAACATTAGAGGAGGTCTAAAGGCACCCAGGGCCTCTACCCCCTAGATGCCAGTAGCACTATTACCCCCAGTGGCGACCATCAAAAATGACTCCAGTTTCTGACTCAATGAATTTGCTTATTCTGATTAAGGTAGGGAATAGGGAGTTAATGCTTAAATTGTACAGTTTCTATTTGTGTTGATGGAAAAGTTTTGGTAATGGATGACAGGTATGTAGCACAACATTGTGAATGTAATTAACAGCACTGAATTATATATTTGAATGTGATTTAAAAAGGGGAAATTTTAGGTTGTACATATGTTACTAGAATAAAATTTTAAATAAAACATAGGACTGTACAACACAAACAGGGAACCCTAATGTAAAGTGTAAACTATAATTAATACTACAATTATCATAATATTCTTTCATCAATTGCAGCAAATAGGCCACATGAATGCAAGAGTTAATGATAAGAGGGTATATGGGAACTCTGTATTTTCTGCATGATTTTCCTCTAAACCTACAAGTTCTCTAACATAAAAAAAAATGTCTCCAGACATTGCCAAGTGTCCCCCCGGTGAGGGGTGGGGATGAGGTGAGGGGTGGGAGAGAGTGCCCCCAATTGAGAAGAATTGGGAAAGTAAAAATTCAGCGAATAAAATATGTATGGTAAATAATACTAAAGTCATGCTAGCAGATGATCCCTTCGACTCTTAGTAAGTCAATGCAATAGAATTTTATTTCTTGCTCACATAAAGTCAAATTGGTGCTATGGAGCTGGGCAGGAGGGTGTGGTCATTTGGAAGCCCAGACCCTTTCCAGCTTATGTCGCTACCATCTTCAGTATGTGGCTATCCAGATTATCCTGAGGGTTGACATTCGCCTGACAAGCAAAGGAAGGCTGTGAGATCACACAGATGGTTTTCATGATCCAGGTCTGGAAGAGACTCTATCACTTCTCTCCACATTCCATTAGCCAAAAGGGAGTCATATTTCCACTGCAAGGAAGACTGAGAAACATTGTCCAGCTGTGGGTCCAGGAGGAAAGGGATATGTGATTCATGAACAATTAGCCAGTTGCTGTCAATAAGCCAAAAGTTGCCTTGGATTTAAAATGTAGTTTTGCCCTTAGTTATCAGATTTGACTGGCTACATGAGTCAAATTAATAAAATTGTTGGATGAATTCCCATATATCTTATTGCCATGGGCAGACACTGTTGCTTTAGAGTTGACAGTAATGAGTTGCAGAAATAAAAGCAACAAAATGAATAAGGAATTCTAGACTGTATGACGCACATTCATTACGCAAATTACTTTCTAATCAGTTTGGGGAAATGAACAATGCTGTCCTTCAGAGAGATATTGAACAGACTTATCAAGTATTATGATTGAATTCACAGAATGGGTTCAGATCTTGAACTCATAGCCAGTCACCGTAGGAAAATGACACAGCAGACTCCCTGAATGTGGGTGAAGTTACCTCATGTGTATAACACATGAAAAATTAATCGTCAAAAAGTGAAGGAGCTTTCATAAAAATCCTCTATAACAATAACTCACTCAGCTTCTGAAATCTGACTTATTTGAAAAACAGAAACAACCATAGTTTGCATTAAATAACATTAGTGCTTCACCCTTCCTTTTTTATTCTTTTCTCCCCCCTTTCAATATTCTAGCATAGTCATCATCAACTAGTAAGTAAGGCAGTACTTAGACTGCCAAGATTACAAGACTAATTTCTGAATATCCTAAACAAACAGGAGCACCCTTGGGGACACCAGAGGCAAAAAATAATGCAATGACCATCCCAACTTGTGCCTGTTTGACCAAATAAATACATCTTATATTTTGGATCTTATAATACATTTTTCCCTAGAAACAATATCATAAATGTTATATGTTGCCTAGGTCAGCTACAAAGATCTACATAGCCCATGCTATGTAATTTATTAGTGGAGAAGTCTGGACTCATCCATAAATAGTACAAAATGTCTTCTATTAGTTTTGGAGGGAGCATGGTGTGGTAAGTGGCAGCTGGGGCTCATAAAAACTAACTCACAGCATTGCTGGGTACATTACAAAGACAACAAATAAAAGACATGTGGCACCAAGAATGTACTATGAATCTTCGTTCTGTTTCATTCCATTTCCTCTCGCCTCCTCTTTCTTTTCACCTGAATGCAACTGCTTTTATTTACATTTGTTTCTATGGTGTTCTGAGGTGCAAATAAAATGACCTTTTGGAAAAGAAAATAGGGAGTTGCTGTACCTAATAAGCTAAGCCATCCCTAGAAGCAGTGTAGGACATAGGGAAAATCACACTGCAGGCATTCCCCCTCACAATAAAACAAGTCTGCCCAGGAATCAAGTTAAAAGAAACATCTGGAACAGCCATGATGGGGAAATGAACATAAACTCTGATCATGTAGCCTTATGATTTTTCTGTATGTGGAAAGAGAGAAGAGATTTTGCCTTAGAGATGAGTTTAGGTCTTCATAAAATTTTTAGCAGCCATTTGGTACAGCATTTCTCTTCCTCCCTAAAGCCTGTCAATCTGTGTCACTCTGCTATACCAGCAAAATAAACTCTTAGGAGGGGAGGCCAGTAGGGGCAGAGATAGCTAGCTGATCACCAAAGACTTGTGCTCGTCTCCTGAAGGGTAGAGTTGTTGTGCCATGTGGGGACAACATGTTCCAGTCCCCTTGCTTTTAGGAGGACTGATAGGACTAGCTCTAGCCAAGGGTTGTGAGTGGAAATAATGTGCATGACTTCCAGGCCGTGGTAATTTAAAATTCAGTAAGTTCTTCAGGCCCTCTTCTCTTTCAGGAGCAACCTTGGAGGCTGTTGGCTGAATGGCAGCTTCACGAGAGGAAAGGAGCCTAAATCCCCAAGTCACTGCCTATCGGAGTGCTCTCCAAGAGACTTCTCCAACAAACAGTATTCACTTTGGTTGTGGCCTGGTGAGAAACATTTTTTTTACTGCATTCTGTCACAGATATATTGGTGCTACTTGTTTGGGCAGTTAGACCATGCTTAATAATACACAGCATAATTGGCTAGTCTGAAGATAAATGACAAAGAAGTGGAATCAGGTATAAATGTTTGCAGGCATTTAGAGAAGGATAGATCATTGTGGTCTGGCTGGTTCAGTAAAGGCTTACTTAAGAAAGGATGTTTGCTGGGTCCTGAGAATGTCTTAAAGAGGAAGAGAAAAGAAATCCTGGCAAGAGAAAAGAAATCCTGGCAAGTATATCAGCTTCAGCAAAGGCATCATGTAGCAAAGTGTGATGGACCAATTTGTCTTAGGGGTGAATTTGAAATGAGATTTTGAGAGGTTAAGGACCTTTGGGAAAGAAAGGAAGTAGAACTTGAATAACATACCACAAATTTGATTCTCTGAGTTCATTAGCTTTTTTTTTTCTTTTTTGCATAGTACAGTGGTGTTTTAGTTGGCCAAAGGGCTGCCAATGCAACACAGAAATGTGTTGGCTTTTATAAAGGGTACTTATTTGAGGTAAAAGCTTATAGTTCCAAGGCTGTGAAAAATCCAACTCAACGCACCAGCAGAGGTGCCTTCTTACCAAAGTCAGCTGCCACGTGTTAAGCAAGATGGTGGGTGATCACTTCTGGTCTCTCCCCCTCTGAGCCTTTGCTCTCAGGCTCAGCTGCTCCTCTTTATTCTGATTTCACCTGCAAGCTGGCACAGGGCTTGTCTCTTAGGGCTTCCTATATCAGTCTCAGCTGTCTGCACTCTTCCCAAGTTCAGCTGTAAGCTATCAGGCATATAGCAGGGCTGGTCTTTTGAGCTGCTCTGTGGTCCCAATCTCTTGGGGCTTCATGCTTATGCGATCCTCTCTCTTACAGGGCAGGATCAAACATGGCAGTTCCCTTTTTCCTCTGTGTTTGTTGGTGTGAATCCGTTTATATCAGACCCAGCAAGGGGGTGGAGACTCAACCTGAGTCATGCCTCACTGACTTGGTCCAATCAAAAGCCCTAAAGCAGTCTCATCAAGTAGTCTAATCAAAGTCCCCTCAGTTGAATTATACAATCAAAGGGTATCACACCCAGAGAAATAGATTAGTTTACAAACATAATCTTCCTTTTTTTTGGGACTCATGAAATAATCTCAAACTGCACAAGTGATAAGATGAAAGGTAATGTTACAAAGAAGTAAGATTATGGGAGATAGAAGAGCCAAAAAAGCCAGTTACAGTGCTGGGGAAGGTGGGAAATAAAGTGGTAGGTAGTGAATTTATGGCAGCAATCTATACTGTCTGCCCAACAGCCATTTCCTATTTACCAACAAATATATTGATTTTAATTGTGGCAGCAATGTATGCTGTCCTGAAAGTGAACTGGGGTTGTTTCAAGTCGATTGTTTCTGTCATGTTCCTCTCTACCAGCTGTGGCTACAAAAGGACCATGTGAGTCAGGTCTAGCCAATGAGAAGTTTTTCTTCACTGATGAAAAGAAATTTTTGTTTAAAGAAAAAAACTTTTATTCCACCCCCACCCCCTACTTCTTGCTTTTGAATGTGATTGTGATACTTGGAGCTGAGGCAACCAGCTTGAAACCACACAGCAAAGATGGTGGAATGGAAAGTTAGGCAGAGCTCAGTTTCTTGATGACATTAGTGAGCTGCCAAACCACATTAATACTCCTTGCCTTCAGATGTCTTGTTATGTGAGATAACTAGATATCTTTATAAATTAAGCTACCGTTGGTTAAGTTTTCTAACAGCCATTTCCTGTTTGCCAAAAGATATACTGATATACTGATATAAAAGATATACTGATCTAAGATTTTCATATGCTCCAACCCATGGTAGGGATTCAGGAAACATGTCTGTATCCCAGGTAAAGAGATTTTAATGCAACACATGCATATAAATAGCTTAGGCTCAGACAAAAAAGATAAACCAAGATGAAAGAGACACCCTTTAAAAGTTGAATTAGAAAGCAAGACATCAAAGGAAAGTACCTAAAATTCAGAAGTCAAATATTCAGTCAATTCACTAGATTAGTCATCAATAACAAGAGTAGAAATAAATGATGCAAAGCATTTGGAATATAGAAGGATATTATTTTATCTGTGAGAAATAGTGTTATTTTGCCCAGATTTATAAAATCACTGATGATAAAAACCATTTCGAATTAAAGCTTCCAAATCAGAAGTGATATAAATCTTTCCCCAGATATAAATTTAATAAATGACTCAAATAAGATCAGTGAGAGGGATATTATTTATACAAAAATACATGCATGCTGTTCAAATCCTGTTAAAAAATATGTCCTGGGAAGCGGGTGTGGCTCGATTGATGGAGCTCCCGTTTGCCATATGGGAGGCCCTGGGTTCACTTCCCGGGGCCTCCTTGTGAGGGCGGGCCGGCCC
>JAQZBX010097997.1:0-11628 GCA_029593785.1 Cabassous unicinctus | reverse complement strand
TTTTTTTTTTTTTTTTTGAGGAAACGGGAAAGAAATTGGTGTAAGTATTGAAAGGTTCTATCACTGTAATTCCCATAAGAAGATTGGAAACCCAGATTTAATTTGTATATATCTTTTCCTGTTAATTCCATCATGGCAATTAAAATATTATGGATAGAGTTGTGTTTTTAGTTTGAAGAAATATTTTTTATTGAATAAATACTATCATAATATATATTTTCAGGTGCTGTGGCTTCTATATTTTGGGTTGATGCTGAATTAGGGAGTGATATTTATCTCGATGGTAAGTTAAAAAACTAATCTCCATCTTTTTCAAGTAAAATTTTATTTTTATGGTTAAATCATTTTTATTCATTCAAATAATAAATTTTGTTCCTTGCATTGTTGTTCTTGTTTAGTTTGATGATAAAGTAAGTCTTTGTTCATACAGACTTTAAAGCCCCAGACAATGGTAGAATTAGATGTCAAATCTTAAAATCTCAACTCTCAATATAGTGCCTTCACTAAGTTTTTCCTTTTAAAATGCAATGTAGATTTCCTATATCCTCTGTTGTTTAATTTATGCACTTAGTATAATGTTAGCACTTTTTATTTTAATCAGCCAAACAATATGAGGATCCTATGTCTACTCCTGTTTTCCCTTGAAGTTAAGAATTAAGCACCTCCTTCTCCCCAGCTTAGCCTTACTTTATTTAACTTAACATTTTTGAGTAACCTTTTTTGTAAAATTCATTTAAGACATTTCAGAAACTTTCCCAGTTAAGCAACTATGTTCTTTCCCTCTCTGCCCCCCTCCCTCCCTCTCTTCTTCTCTCTCTCCCTTCATCCTTCCCTCTCTACCTCTTTTTTTTAAATACCAGTTTTTTCATAGGATAAGGGGTGAAATTTAAGAATCTTCGTAGCTGCTATTGTGCATATTTCCTTGTCATTTGGCCAAAATATATGTGGCATGTAGTTGCTTGAATTCCTTAGGCATCATCAAACTCATTCTGTTGCTATCCTTTGAAAAAAATTATTAAGCATATATCTTCAGATTGTTAAACTAATTAATTGTTTGGAAGCCTAAGTATATGTTACTTAAAACGTGTGTTAAATCTGGTCAGAGATATTAAGAATAAGGTGTCCTAAGACTTCTTAGATTTGCTAAGCAATAATTTAAATGCTAAGTCTTGATTTTGCATTGTGTAAAAATAAGCTAGAAAGAACCTTTCTTGTGTCATTTATCCCATTCCATTTTGTTATGTAATTTGTCTCATATTTTGGATTGTAAGCTTCTTAATGGTCAGAAAAATCTCATTTTCTTCTTTGTTTAAACTCCTCTAGTGCTTTGAAACTGTGCCTTGGAACTAGGGACTGAGTACATATTTGAAATGCATTAACTTATTAATGGAATTAAATTAAATTGTGGCATTGGTTAGAGCAAAACTGTACTTTGTTTTACTATTTGTGAACTGAAATAGATTAGTTTTTCATTTGCAAGATGGTGCACAAAAATGTTAATAAACACTTCTTTTTAAAAGGTAATTAAAATGCTTGTTCTTTTATAGGTATCATAACTGTTGTGGACTCAAAATATGGCTTAAAAGTAAGTTGAAAGATTGCTATGTATGAATTGCTAATTGTTTGTTAGGAAATGAGTATATTAGGGTTGATTATGTTATTCTGTCTACATTTGTATCTGTTTGAAATTTTTCTTAACAAAAAGCTTTTTAAAAGAAGTATCTTTAACAATAAATAAAATTTGTGTATTTTTATATAAGTATTTCCTTTTTAGTACTCTGGTTTGATGTAGAGATAAAATTTGAAATTATAACATTTTGTAGTAAGGATGTAGGGTCAGGATATCAACTTTAGATATGTGTAAATCCTTCCTAGGATTCAACCCCACTGTTCATAAGTCTTCCTGTTTGATCGACAAAATTGAGCTTGATAAAGAATATGAAATCTTATACACAAGCTAGAAATACTTGGGTTTTAAAAAAATATTGCTTTACCTTATTTTTAAGAAATCAGTATTTTTGCATAGGATTAGTGACAAGGAACTCTCCATTAGAGGCATCCAGCTGCGAATGTTTTTGTAATTACCATGGTTCTCAGGTGCATTAAAATGGGTTTCAATTTATAAAATCCATTTGGTAAGATTTTTAAAAGCATGCCATTGCATACAGTAAAATAGTATTTCTCAGCTTCCTAAGTGAAATGTCACTAAAGGCAGAAAAGAATGAAATTATCTTCTACCTCCCAACTCTAATCTGTGATCTATGGATAGGGCCCAATGTAATCATTTCTTAGAAATTTAATGTTTAAAAAATTCATGACAGTTTTGCATTCTACCCCATAATACATCTGAGTTTGTTTTAGTTTTTAAAAGTTTGTTATTCTCCCAATTTTCAAAAAAATTTTGTTCTATGGAGATATGCTAGGTTTGTCAATGGCTACCAAATGGCCTTCAAGTCCCTCAAGGATAGAGCACCCTAATATGAGAAGTTTGAAAGATAATTCCTTTTTATATTTTTAAATCCAAATTTATTAATATTCTTAATAACCAAAGAAAGACCCCAAATATTACAGTTTTACTCAGAAAATTTCCAAGGGACTCTTCTGATATCATATTTCTAGTAAAACGGAGGTGACCAAAAAAAAAAAGTCAAATTCTCATTCTCAATGTTTGTTATAAGCATGTTTGAGTTCATCCCCTATATACATGTATTGCCAAATTTGGAGTATCTATGAGATAAGATTGCAGCTAGGATATTTTGTTTGTTTTATTGATAGGCAAAGTGTCATACCCAAAGTGAAACTGATTAGTATTTCATGTATTTTATGATTATAGTAATAACATTATATGTACATTTGGATGTGGAGAGGAGTTAGATCGACTCTACTATCAGTATAATGGAGACCAGAAAAACAAAGCAACATTCTGAATAATTGCAAACACAATAAACGTTTAAGCCCCTCTACCTTGATAAAACCTCTTAAATTATTAAATTAATATACCTACACAAAACTGATATACCCTCAAGATAAGGGCAACTTTAGATTTCCCAAGTTGGATGCCAGATATATAACTTTTCCTTTATTTAAAGAATTTGCTAACTTGTCCATTTCCTCTGGTTGCAAGATTTGACCTCAGTAGCTGTTTGTGATTCAGAGAATTCTGAGGCAGTACAAGTAATGACACTTGGATAATGGGCAGCAATTTAAGGGTGTCATGCTTCATGGAGCCAGCCCATCACAAGTAAAGCTGAGAAATGGTACCCTGTGGCCAGTGAGCCAAATTGAAACTGAAGTAGTAATTGATATCATGGGCTATCACTCTAATGGGATTGTCGCCCATTGATCTGAAATATTCATTTTTTAATCATAGGCAAAGAATTGGACAACTTAAAATGACAGCTCTCTATTCTCAGGACTTGACACCCAAGCTACTGACATTGTTCTTTTCAGTTCTACAAATGTGACAGCATTTAATGCAATAGAATCAATGAATGAAGTTATACAGAAAAGGTCAAGCAAGAGGTTTCTTTTTGGTTCCCTTGTTATATTGCACAAGCTGTTGAAACAATTCAGTCAGAAAACAGTTTGGCTTGGAAAAGGCCAGAAAAATAAATAGAATGACATTACGCAATTATTTTTTTAAGCTAAAATGGTGTTAAATCTATAAGCAATTCATTTGGAAGAAATAGCTTCCTGGTTGGCGGTTGTTTTTTTAATAACATCTGACATCTTTGACACTAGATTTATTTCCACTTTGGGGAAAAAAAGCAAGTGAGTGTTAAGATATTTTTTTGCTTTGTGTTGTTTTGGCTAGCTTGTCAGCCTGTTTCTGTGTTTCTGCAGAAAAGAATACCCTGTAGTCCTTACTGAAATTGAATCTACAATGGTGTTATTTTAAAGTATTTCTTTGTTTCTTATGATAGGCCAAATTGGGAAAGTGAACCTTAATTTTTTGAAAATTTTGTATTAGTACCAAAATTATTTTTGTCTTTTTTTTGATATATAAGCAAAAGCCACGGTCTTTAATCAAAAATAAGGAGTCCTTTTGGACATTTATATAATCTAAAATATTTTGCAAAAATGTCTCCTTCATATGCCTGTACAGGTAAAATAGAATAGATTTTTCATTTTGTTTTCCTTTTATAAATAAAATAAAATTATCTGACTTAATGACCAATGGTATCTAATATGTTGTTGGAGAATGTTCTTTCAAAAAGCAGACACTTTTGCAAGGTTTGAATTGAGAAGGTAGTAAGTGGTATAATAGAAATATTGGGCTGATATGCAGAGAAAGTAAGTGCTAATAATCATTTATTTCCTTATGCTTGTATAGCTTTCCTATGTGCATAAAGCAGGTCATATATCTCTTCTGCTATAATTATACATGATTATTATATATCTTATTCTTAATAGAATTGTACATATTGAGAAGGTTTTATTTTAGGGGATTTTGTTTTATTTTTATATTTGATAATTCCTTACTGCTTGAAGGTAGTAATATGTTAGTACACCTCACACCCCAATTAGCTTTAAGTGAAGATTTCTTATCTTCTGGTGAAATAAGTACATTTAAAACATTGTGAGTTACTTTGTGAAATACCATTTTATTAGTTCCATGTATGTAATTCAGTAACAAATCTTGAATTTTTCTGCTATATCTTTCTTATGCCCTACCAATTCATATTCATGTAGCCCCCAGTTCATATGTAAATAAAGCTTTCCCAAGGTCAACATACAATACATTGAAAAATATTTCGTATCTAAAGAATTTTCAGTATTACAGGATCATTGAGAGGCAGGTGCCTTGCCAGAAATATATTTTGTTAAGTAAATTGCTGCTAACTGGAAAGGAATTTGTTGCTGCATGTTATATAGAAGTTTACAAATAATAAAATCCAAGTACCCAAGTCAACAAATAGGGGGTGTGAATTAGTTTATTTACCAAATTTTTATTGAGCTTGTGTGCCAGGCATCATTCCAGGATCTGGTAACAGTATTGTTCTCTAGAGGTGGAGGACATAATAATAGAATTTGTTATAGCCTCAGGCCAAGAATAATTGAGAAAATATTAAACTTGGTCTTTTGGCATGAAATAATTTTTGATAGAATATTCTCCAAGTTTTGTGGTTTCCATAATTGCATGATGAGTCTGCAGTCAAGTTTTTATGATGTGCCCAAAGTACAAACCAGTACATTATGACCATAGTTTTACTTTAGTATGATTTTCCCCAAAATAGAATTTGTTAAACTTTTTGAAGAAAAGAAGTGTTCCTGTATAGACTTAGTCAAAGCTGTTATTACCAACTTGCCATTAGGTTCCAAACTATACAAAATACCCTAATCTATTTTCTCATGAATTGTGAAACTTATTTGGTGAAATTATTATACTTTGAATGTAATTTTTAGGTCATCTTTATGCATATGCTCTTGTATGATTATTAACATTTGTGTAACACTGTATACAAGACTGATTTTACAGGACATACTTTCACTTAGACTTTAAAAACTATGTTCATTTTACTTCTGTTAAGTAGTTTTCTAGTAAAAAAAAAAAAAAATAGCCATACAATATTGCATCCATTGGTGTTAGATTTAGTGTTAGATTTAGTTTCTTTTTATAAAATGAGGTGAATAGCCATAGCCATTTCATATGATTATTATGAAGGTTAAATGAGACAATGTATGTGAAAAAATTTAATAATCTGTAAAGTTTGATTCACATATAAAGCATGTTACTATTATCTACTAAAATCTCTCTAAACCTCAGTAGGCAGTTTTTTATTGTGACAGGAAACATCTATTGAAGCTTCAAATGATGAGGGTGACAGTGTGATTTTCCAGAGAAAAACCTTATGGGATTGATGACATTAAGAATATAAATAGGTTTATGGGGGTTTAAAAAACAAAGCAAAAAACAACAAAAAAACCTGCTCCCAGAAATTAAAGCTACCTCATGGGTCTCTAAGTCAATGACAAATATATATATATTTGGAGCTACCCTGACTTGGCAGATGTCAAAATAAACAGTTTCACTAAGAGACTAGATCTCTCAGTGTGGATTTCTAAATAATAAATTGCTTTTAGACTAGAATTAGATCTGTGTCCTTTACAAAGCTTATTTGTTTCTAGGTAATTTGAAGGGCCTGATACTGAGTTCAGATTGTGTATTTCACATTTTGGTGTGGGGAGTGGGAATGGGAATGGAGGAAAGGATATTAGATTTTAAGAAAGTATTTCAGTGTTTATCCCTTTTTTAAAAATAATAATGAATATTAGAACAAAAAAGTTTGAAAAAAAAGAAAATGCCTAAAATCTGAACTGTTGTTGTCTTTATTTTTATGAGATTATTTAAATCAAGGTCATTTTTCTTTTAAGAAAAAGAAAAAGGCAAGGGGACAAATTTCTAAGGCCTCCATGCCCCCAAAAGAAAGCCTATGGGTTCACTGTAGAAAAATTTGCCGAGGAGAAGAAAAATGCTTTCAGATAGAAAAGTTGTTCTTAATTTGTATATTCAGTAATGGAACTTGCTGAAATCTTTATTAGAGGCAAGAAAGGGTCTCTAAAGTAAAATCCTTTATGTTGACATTATATGTTGTGTTACAATACAGTAACCTTTTTCAAACTTTGTTTTTGTTTAGCATTTATCAGAAGAAAAAGCTGATGGCTTTATCAATGAAGCTACTAGGTATTCATATTTAAAATTTATATTGATAGCTGGATAATTGGAAAGAGAAACTCATTCATATGAAAACCAAAAGCAAACTAAAAAGTAAATATAAAAAATGTGGTCAAGGAAAAATTTTCTATTTTCTCATAGTTAAATCATTGCTAACAATTCATGATGGTCTGATAAATAAAATTTTATTTAAAACCATATTATTGCATAAGGGAGTACTGTACATAAATTTATTTGTGAGGAGCTTGTGAAGGGTTAACATTTTAAAATATTTTCTTGTTCTCAATTTCTTTATGAAGGTTATTATCAAAAGTAGTTGAGTCACTTACTGCCTTTAACAGTAATTTTATTTGATTTAAATGTTCACTGTTATTCAGAAAAACAGAACAAATAGTTTTATTTTGGCATTTGGAACATTATGTTTTATTTAAATACCATTATGTTCCTGATTGGTTTGTCTTTAGACTTATAAATGTTTAAGGTAGTTTGCCAATTCTAAGCATATTCTTGCTAATAGGATAAAGGTTTTGGGATAGATGACAGTCACTAAATATGCTGCTGGGTTTGAGAGTGAGATCCCCTGGGATTTGCTATGACTGATCCAGACATAAATAATAAAGACTACAAACAATTGATTTCCCCATCATTTGGAAGCGTGGTACTCTGTTGTTTTTTAATCCTGCCTAAACATTGCCTTTGATATATATTTATAATTTAAATTAGAATGAACTTAAATGTTTCTGTAACTTTTTTCCTTGTTAAAAAGTAAGATTATTAAGAAAATGTAAATAATCAAATAGAAAATGGCAAAATGTTATAAAAGACAAAAAAAAGTTAAGCATAGTACTCCAATTCAGAGATTGTCTTTGATATAATATATTCAGTCATTATTCATATAAAATTTACCTAAACAAAAATGGGATATAACTACTTTTTCAGTTAAAGTTAATTTAGTTTTGAGAATTTGGTTGTGTTCTTTGAAATATCTGGCTGTTCCTTCAGGTATCATAAGATAAGAGGTAGGAACAATTAGTCTAATGATGAAAAATTTCTGAAGAATTGAGTAAAATTTAAAGACTCCTCAGCTTTACTACTTCTGTTAATAGAAAACAGAACTTGCAGTTATAGTAAGCCATTTTGTTATCCAGTATTGTTAACTGGGTTTTTTAACTTGAAAATATATAGTCATAGTGGTGTAGAAGGCATTTGTGCAAAATCCTGAAATATCTTTTGAAATAAAGTCTTAAAAAAAACTTTAATGCAATATTAATATTAAGTGATCTTGTTCTCTATATTTCTTTGAAAATTATGGTAACTATTAAATGGGATATTTTGTTCACTAGACTGTCTTTGTTCTTAACATATTAGATATACACATTTTATACATTTCTTTATAAGGAAAATCATGAGTTGAAACTATCATCCTTCTGATTGTAAATTTTTTGAAGCTTATCTTTGTAGATCCAGAGTGCCTTGCAGGTAGAATCACTCAGTAAATATTTTTGAATGAATCACATAAAATCTAAGTTTATATAATGACACATAAAATTCATCCTTACTATCTGAGGAATGATAAGCAGACGGGAGTAAACAGAATCACTATTATAGAGCATTATATTGTTCTTAACTGATATATTGATCTGAATGAGGTGTTTCTGTTTGTTTTTAATTTCTTAACATTTCCCTTTTGATTTCTGCTCTTCGTTTGCTAATTCAGGCAGGTGGCTTTGGCGGATATCATCATCATCAATAAAACAGACTTGGTTCCAGAAGAAGATTTAAACAAATTAAAAACAATCATTAGGTACAAAATTATAAATGTATTAACTACCTACAAATCCAAAGTGTACTATACAAAATATTTTTATCATGGCTTATTGCCCTGTAGAAATGTAAGGTTCAAGGTTGACCTGCTTCAAGTGTCATTAGAAAATCATATCTATTGTTGTGGGCTAATTGACTATTATGTCAATAGTAATATATGAAATGATTCTCTGCTTCTTACAGAATATAGTTCAAAATTGTAGACTGCTATTTAGGGTCATTTGACTCTATTCTCCTTTTCCTGTCTTCTCTTTGACCCTTTTCCAATAAGAAGTCTCCCTAACTTTAGGATGATTAATTTACTTTCCCATATATGTGTCTTGTCAAATTCTTCCTTCACTCACAATTCCTGAATTCCTTCATCATCTCTCTTTTAAAACAATTTTATCCATTGTGTAGACTCCATTTAACACACACACACCCCTCCTCTGTGAAATTTCCTCTGACTCAAGTGGTTTCAATTTTTTTAAACCCTCATTTAATTTATGTCTTCCTTAACTGTCAACTAACCATGCCTTGTCTTCCAACTTGCTTTAATGTCAAGGCTGATCAACGTAGAACATTAGGAATGATACCAAAGTATGTGTTAAATGATCCAACAGTCATTTTACTGACTGTTCTGGAGAATCCCATTTCTTTTTTTAAACAAGGATGGGCTTTTCAAATACATAATTTGAGTTTGTGGACTTTGTTTTGAACTACTCTGTAAGTCTGAAACTAATAAATGCCATATACAAAGAGACATTCAATAGCTTTTATTATTAGTCATCTTTAATGGGTATGATACCTTGTGCATTATGGCTTGGAATTACTATTTCTAGTATTAATAACCTTTGCTGACATCAGATTTTAAATATGCCAGTGGCAGTTAATATATTATGTGTTATAAATTGAGTCCCTAAAGGTAGGGCTCATTAGGAGATTGTTGGAATGATTAATGACTACGGAATAAAGAAATTCATATAGTTCTTCATATTTGGTCTTATTTTAATAATAATATCCTTAAACTTTGCTGTAAAAATGTTATGATAATATCTCCATGTAGCGGGGGCAGTTAGTATTGTATAGTGTTTAAGATCATAGACTTTGGAGTCTGCTTGGGTCCTAATCATTAATCTATTTCTCACTGTGTTCTTACGGAACGTATTTAACCTTTTTAAATTTTTTCTGTAAAACAGAAATAATACCTATTTCATAAGTTTATGTGAGGATTATATGAGATAATGAGGTAAACTTTGCACAGTATCTGACATACATAGTAGGTGCTCTGTTAGCTATTATCATTATTATATGTAGATTTTTTTCATAGATTACATACTAATTTCAAGTTATAGTGAATAAAAATATCAAAAAATAAGAAAGATAGCTGGTACTTTCATAGAAAAGTGAAAACAGTGAATGGAGATTAGTTTTACCCATGTTAACAATGGTCTTCTTACTTTCGTTTCTTTTCAAAATCTTATGCAACATTGTGATTGCTAGAAAGGAGAACATAATCTCTTTCGCAAACATTTTCAACATAAAAGAAATAATTATTGTTACTTGGCTTTTGTATACTGTACACATATTGATTATCCAAGCTGGATCTCTGACACCAGAAATATTGACTTTTTAACTAGCTTTCTGCCAGCCTGTATAAGAGTACCAGAAAAGAATTTAGAAGAGGCAGTTTGATAAATTACAGACCATTATGGCTTTTTCTTTTCAGTTGAGGTAAAACTCACATAACATAAAAATAACCATTTGGAAGTGGACAGTTCATCAGCATTTACATTCATAATGTTGTGCAATCACCACCTCTATCTAAACATTTTCATCACCCGAAAAGGAAGCCCGTTACACATTAAGCAGTTACTTCCTATTTTCCCCTACCCCCAGCCCCTGGCAACCATCAATCTGCTGTCTGTCTCTGTGGATTTACCTATTCTGGGGGTTTCATATGAGTGGACGCATGCGATATGTGATCTTTGTATCTGGCTTCTTTCAGCTGGAATAATGTTTTCAGTGTTCATCCATATTGTAGCGTGTATCAGTACTTCATTACTAATTGAATATTATTCCATTGTATGTATATACCACAATTTGTTTATCCATTCATCTGTTGATGGACATTTGGGCTGTTTGTACCTTTTGGCTATTGTGAACAGTACTGCTAGGAACATGCGTGTAGCTGTTTTTGAGTACCTGTTTTCAGTTCTTTTGGGTATATACCTAGGAGTGGAATTGCTGGGTCATATGGTAACTCTATGTTTGTTAGGGGGAACTGGGAATTGAATTGAACCCGGGACCTCGTATATGGGAAGCAGGCACTCAACCACTGTTACACCCGCTTCCCAGTGTTTAACTTTTTGAGGAACCGCCAAACTTTTCCACCACTGCTGAACCATCTTCCGTTCCCTCCAGTAATAGCTGAGGGTTCCAATTTCTGCACATCCTCACCACCACTTGTTATTCTCCTTTTATAAAAACAATTATTATTGTTATATCCCTCTTAAAGGGTGAGGGTGTGAAGTAGTATCTCATTGTATTTTGATTTGCATGCAGCAGAGTTTTACATATCCTTTTCTTAAGAACTAAACTAAGTGGAGTATATCAGGCTTATGGTTTAAAGGAAAAGAATAATTACTATTGAAAATGTAAATTTTGTTTTTCTCAAATATGTTCGTATATGCTTACTTCTTCTTTTAGAAATAATGTGCCTTGAGTGTGTTTTTTGTAGGTTAATATTTACTTTTTTACCTTTTTTTCCTCATCTTTTTCAGATCAATAAATGGATTAGGAAAAATTTTGGAAACACAAAGGTCAAGGTACTTTTAAAAGCAATTATTAATGTTAATACTAAATAATAATACATATTAAAATGATTGATAAATATTCTTGATTCTGAGTATAGGTGCATCTTTTTTTAAATATATACATTCCTCAATTAAATGTAATAGATACATATAATTTTTTTTTTTAATCAAACAATATGTTACACAATATATTTGGTTCATAGTAATGCGTTCATACAGTATTTGTCCTTTTGTGTCTGGCTTGCTTAGCTCAACATCATGTCCTCCAGGTTCATCCCTGTTGTCATATGCTTTACGACTTCATTTCTTCTTACAGCTGCATAATATTCCATC
>JAQZBX010097996.1:0-11627 GCA_029593785.1 Cabassous unicinctus | reverse complement strand
AAAATGAATTGCCTAGGGAAGCAGATGTAACTTAAGTGGTTGAGCACCTGCTTCCCATGGACGAGGTCCTGGTTTCAATCCCCGATACTTCCTTAAACTAAAAAAAAAAAGAAAAGAAAATGAATTGCCCATTGTGGCTGTTTGAAATTATTTCATGAATCCCAAAAAGAGAAAGATTATGTTTTTAAACTAGTCTGTTCCTGTGCTTGTGATACCCTTTGATTGCATTAAAATCTGTTGAGGGTCCTTTGATTAGATTACTTGATAAGATAGATTTAGGGCTTTTGATTGGACTATGTCAGTGAGGCATGAGTCAGCTTGGGTCTCCGCCCTTTTACTGGAGCTGATATTAATGGAGACACAGAGAGAGAGACACAGATACAGGAAAAGGAAGCCACCATATTTGATCCTGTCATGTCAGAGAAAGGTTTCACCCACAACTAAGCTGCAAGGAGAGAGGCCCTTGAGAGGTTAAAGAGCTGAGGCCCAGGGAAAAATGAGCTATATGTCTGATAGCTTACAGATGAACTCAGGAAGAAAGCAGAGCAGCTGAGATTAAGAGAAGAGGCCTGGTAAGAGACAAGCCCTATGCCAGTTTGCCTACAGCTGCAGAAAGACCAAGACCTCAGCAGAGATCGGCGGCCATCTTACTACCCCATGTGGCAGTTGACTTTGGTGAGAAAGCACCTCTTACGGTGACTTGAGTTAGACTTTTCACTGCCTTGGAACTGTAAGCTTTTAGCTCAAGGAAGTCCCTTTTAATAAAAGCCAACACATTTCTGGTATTTTGCATCAGCAGCCCTTTGGCAAACTAAAACACCCATGAATGTTTGGGTTTATTTCTGGCCTCACAATTCTATTCCATGGATCTATATGTCTATATTTATTTGCCTACTACACAGTCTTGATTACTTGGGTTTTGAAATGGGGAACTTTAAGCACTCCAAATTTGCTCATCATTTTCAAGATTGTTTTAGCTATTCTAGGTTCATTGTATTTCCATGTGAATTTTAGAATCAGCTTGTCAGTTTCTGCAAAAAAAACACTTGGGATTTTTATAAGGATTGTCTTGAATCTGTAGGTCAATTAGAAGATATTGCATCTTAATATTAAGTCTTCCAATACATAAGCATGGGATGTCTTTCCATTTCTTTAGACCTTTTTAAATTTCTTTCAATGACATTTTATTGTTTTCAGTGAACAAATCTTACACTTCTTTTGTTAAATTTATTCTTAAGTATTTTATTCATTTGCTATTGTAATGGAATCATTTTTTAAATTTGGATTGTTCACTGTTACCATACAGAAATAGAGTTGATTTTTGTATATTGATCTTATATCTGTAGCCTTGTTGAACTCATTTGTTAGCTATAATGGTTTGTGTGTGTGTGCATCTGTTGCAGTTGGGCAGTTTGATGTAATTATGAATTCCAAAAATATAATTGGATCATGCTTATAAACTGATCTGTTAATCTGGGCATGATTAAGTTATGATTAGGGCATTGACTGGGCCACGTCAGTAGGGCGTTGAGCCCCACCCTTTGGTGGGTGGGGAATCGAATATAAAAGGCAAGGCAAAGAACAGAGTGGAAGCAGATTTTGAGAAGCAGTTTTGATGTTGGAAAGAAGGCCCCAGGAGAAGAGAAGCGAGCTGTTCGCCTGATCGTCTACAGCTGACCTTGTGGAGGAAACAGGAGCTAAGCCCGGAGAGAGATGCAGCCCCGGGAAGAGACAAACCCAAGAAGCCTGAACCCTGGCAAACATCGGCAGCTGTCTTGCCCTAACACATGGCAATGGACTGTGGTGAGAGAAAAAACTTAACACTTTATGGCCTGGTATCTGTGGACTTCTACCCCAAATAAATACCCTTTATAAAGACCAACCCATTTTTGGTATTTCACATTAGCACCCCTTTTGGCTGACTAATACAGCATCTATGTGTGTGTGTATATTCCTTAGGATATTCTTTATACAAGGTCATATGATGTGCAGAGTTTTAGTTCTTCCTTTCCAAAATGTATGCCTTTTTTTTCTTTTACTTACTTACTTGTCCTTACTAGAAACTCTAGAACAATAGTTCTTCTTTATAATTTCTATCTCTTTAATGGCATTTATTGGGTTAGACATTGTTCTTATAATTTCCTTTAGTTTTTTAGATGTGGTTTCCTTTAGTGCTTTGAACATATTTAACATAGCTGATTTAAAGTCTTTGCCTACTAAGTCCAACATCAGTGTTTCCTCTGGAACAATTTCAACTGATTGCTTTTTTCCTGTCTTGTGAACCATATATTTCTGTTATTCTGTGTGTCTTGTAATTTTTTGTTGAAAACCAAACATATTAAATAATATAATGTGGAAACTTGTTGCTGTTGCTTTCTGTTGTTGTTTCTTTGTTTAAAGGCTTTCTTGTATTAATTCTTTAAATTTTATATTCTTTGTTGCATGTGGCCAGTGAAGCTTCTGTTCAGTTACTAACCATTGGACAAATATTTCCTTAAATATCTGTGTGATGAGTTTAACCAACTGCACAACACTGCTCTCATTTCTGACACCAACTGCAAATTTGGAGATTCCCCAAACCACTTATTTACTTTGCTAGCATGACTTAACAGAACTCACTGAAAGCTGTTAAATTCAATGCTACATTTTATTAGGAAGGAAAGGATTTAGATTAAAATCAGCTAAAGGAAGAAATACATAGGAAGACTCCAGGAAAAGTTCCAAACCCAGTGCCTTCATTGTTCTCTGTCCATGGACTTAGGACAGCATTACTTTCCCAGCACTGATGTGTGACAATGCATGGAGCATTGCCAACTAGGGAAGCTCATCCATGCCTCAATGCCCAGAGTTTTTATTGGGGCTCTATGACATAGGCCTGATTGATTGATTGATTGATTTTTCCATGTGGTTCATCTCAGTCTCTAGGTAGACTGAAATTACATGACCTAGGCCCTCATTCTATGTTCCACTGTTACAATCTGGCTTTGCCCAAGGTCCCCACCATAAATCACACTGTTATTATCTGATGTGGTTAGCCCCACCCTAAGACTATCCAGTGTGGCCAATCCCACTCTAAATCACATTGTTATACTATCCAGTGTGACCCAAGGCAAACAAAGACACACCAATCAGGCATGAGATTCCAAGGGTTTAGAGATTATCTTCCAGAAGCGTAGTGCAAAGGCCAGATCATTCTTTGGGTATGGTTCAATCCTTTACTACAAAGACTAGAACCAACAGTTCTCCCATTCTTTGCCAAGGGGCTCTGTGTGCACATGACAGCATGCTTTCAATGTTCTTGCAGGCAGTTTATTACTCTGCCTTAGCATTCAGTTCCTACTTGTGATAAGTATCAATGTCAGCCAGTGGTAAGGGACTAAGGCCTTCTCTAATATTTCCTGGGCTTGAGCACAGTCCTGAACATTTGCATGGTCTTCTAGATTAGCAGGAACATGTCAGAGCTTTTCAAAACCCTCTCACCTAGAGTTGGGAATTGAATTGTGTCCCTTGTGAAAGTTATGTTTGGGTCCCAACCCCTGGTCCTGTGGGTATGGATCCAATGTAAATAAGATCTCTTCAAGATGCTACTTCAGTTAAGGTGTGGCCCAGTTGAATCAGGTCGGGCTTTAATCCGGATTACTGGAGTCCTTTATAGACTGAGTGAAAGTGAGATGAAGAAAGAAGCCAGAAGCTGGAAGTCAATGGAACCCAGTAGAGAAAGGAGAAGATGGGCTATGTGCATTGTCATATTATGGAAAAGCCAAGGACCAAGGATCACTGACTGCCAGCCCCAGAAAGCCAGAGTCTCTTGCTGACCCCTCGATTTTGGACTTCTCCTGCCTCAAAACCATCTGTTAATATATTCCCATTGTTTAAGTCAACCCATTGCATGGTTTTGTTTTAGCAGCTGGGAAACTAAAACACCTGCTATGTGCCAAACACTGTCCAGGTGCGAGTGATATAGCAGTGAACAAAACAAAGAAAAATCCTGACCACATAGCCCTCACATTCTAAAAAAGAATCATTTATTCTTGACAATCAGTCTTTTAGGTAGAAAACATTAATACCTGTGATGGTTAGGCTAATGTGTCAACTCGGCCAGGTAATTGTGTCCAGGTGTTTATTCCAGCAAGCACTGGGCTAATTGTAATACAAGAGCATTTATGAACTTCAATCACCAGTGAGTTTTCTGCATGGATGGCTGATTACATCTGCATCAATCAGGGAGATTACATCATCAATGGGTGGCACTTTTATCCAATCAGTTGAATGACTTAAAAGGGGAAGTGATTTCAACATTCAGAGAGAATTTCCCAGCTCGTCGTTGGACAGGCAACTTCTCCCAGAAACTCATCAACGACCCTTCGTCGGACTTTCATCGGAGCCACTGGTTTGTAGCCTGCCTGCGGAACCTGGACTTGTGCATCCCCACAGTCGCGTGAGAGACTCTTTTAAAACCTCATAGTATCGACAGATATCTCCTGTTGATTATGTTTCCCGAGAGAACCCTGATTAATACAATGCCCATGAGTAACTGAGGAATATAGAGCTCAGGAACATTAATAAACCAGCCCAAGCAGAAGACCCAGATTAAAGTGTGAAAGTGTCTGACTCGGCATCTTACTAGAAAATTTCATCCTTGCCTCACAATGTCCAAGGTTGCCCAGCCATCATTTTGCATTCCCACATCCATTCTTCCTTGCTCTTTGGGAAGCAGGGGTTGACCTGGCAACTTCATCCTAAGTAAAATACACAATATCCATGTTGGCCATCAAAAGCATGCTGGAAATGTCTGGAGTGGATATTGGGGAATCAAAGACTCTGCAGTGGTTACACCAGGTTTTAATTTTTCCACTTTGAAAATTTTCAGTTTTTGTGCTGTTGCAAAATTAGTAGTATCATGACTTATATTTTGCAATATTATATAAAGGAATTCATGTTAGTCATTCCTTCTCACCTGCCATATCTGTGTCAACTTTTTTCTTTGGGGACGTCAGGGAAGTACATTCTTCCTAAATCTTATACTCATGCCATCCAGGCCTCCGCACCACATTCTGCCCGTTTACAGCTCGGAACAATGTTGCAGAGCATAGAGAATAACAAAGCATGCACTGAATTTAGCTTTGGCTAACTGTGACCTTGAGCAATTTGTTCCCTTTATAAACCACTGTTTATTTTTTAAATGGAAATATTAATATTATCCACATTACAGAATTATCATGAAGATTCAATGATGTAACACTAGAAAGAACACAGCATAAGCTCTGGCCCATGGTAAATGCTCAGTAAAAATTAGCTTTTATTATTCTTATAACAAACCATCAGATTTCTACTCAAATAGGTGATTCCAGTATTTTGTTTCAAAATCAGTTATTTCTGTGGTGGAGGGAAGGTCCTGGAGGGAATTTGAGTATTTGCTGTATGATTCCAGCCCATTGGGGTGGGCTATTGAGTACTACTTGCATGGGATTCCAAGTGAACCCTTGAAAGCAAGAGTGACATTAGCACCCAAAGGAGGCTCTGACTCAGGTCTGACACTCTCAAGCATAGTGGGCCATCTCCTCCCCTCTGTGCAGTCGTTCTCCAATTGAATCTCCTGGGAGACTCCTGGGCAGGTAACTTCTATACATGCTGTTCTCCCCTGCCTTGGGGGAGCTAGCCAACTTGAATGATGGGAGAAGGGGAGGGAGTAGCGGCGTTAACAGCAACTGCCCAGGTAAGGCTTTGTTGCTCAAATAACAGTTCAAGATAGGTCCACTTTGGAGTGGAGTGTGTGATGCTCTGCTCCACACAGTCATTCAAGAATCCAAGTTGCTGGCAGTTCTGACATCCTCAACTGATGGCTTTGAGATTGACACCCAGTGGCAGATGGAGGATCACAACTAGACAGGGCTTGGAAGCAACATGGATCACTTCCCACTTAAATTCTGCAGCCATATCTAACTATGCCGGAGGCTGGGAAATGTCATACATTCTGTGCACAGGCTGAAGAGGAAATGGTTTTGGTGATCAACTGGCATAAGAAATTTGCAAAAATGGGAGATTTAGAGCAAAATGTGAGCAGTGTATCTTCATCACTACCAAACCAGGCATGGCTGGAGGATACCTGGTCTGTTGGGGCAACTGCCCTAGGATGCAACTTTCTAGCTGGGATTCCTTATACTCACTGATAGTGTATGGTTCCCATGACAGTTTATGTTCTGGAAAGAGCATGCACAGAGCAGCCAATGTCCAAACAAGTGCCAAGCAGATTGACACTTCTCACTACAAATTATCAAGTTGGCTTTTAGCACCACTCAGTCTTGAGTGTACTTTGTGTGAATCAGTTGCTCCTAGGCATCAAATCTCACACTAAAGCTGATCATCGATGTTCCATAAATGAAGATTGGAAATGTCAAATTCAGGAATAGGGAGGTAACTCAGTATTCAGATTATTCTAACCCTTTACCTGCACTACATTAAATAAGAAATTAAACATTATGAACGGTAAGCAAATTGAGTGTGTAGCATTAAATATTCAGTGGCAGAAGGCTCATTTAAAATAATTTTCTTTGTAATTTATAGTCTCCTACCAAAACACAGAGTAATTCATTTTGATGAATTTTAATCTGATTCTTAATGGCAAGTGGGATAGCAGCAATTCTTACTATTTCACCTTTTCATTATTATAGACAAACAGGCTAGAGGAGTTACCCAGAAGATGGCATCTGGCTAATCAGCTAGAGCCTTGCCAGTACAGTGTCTAGAAAAGTTGCAAGGAATGCCTGTTGTTATGGCATAATCATTGAAACCACTCCCTTTTACTCTCAAATGGGTCCTGGCTTGGATGATAGAATATAGGGTAACCCTATGACTGGCAGCAGAACTTTGATGAGGCCACTGCTGTTCAGGGTCTGGTTTGCCACTTTGCAGAGCCAGAAGCTCAGGGTTGTTAGGAAATGCAGGATGATTGAGCATGGGAGGAAGGAAATCATAGGAGACTGATGCTTACCCAGGACACTAAGTTTGAATGCGACTGCCAAGCAGAGTAGAAACTGAGGCTGGTTTGTCAGAGCATTCTCTCCCCTGAAGGGTAGTCTCTTTGCAAAGCCAATGCTCATATCATAATCATAACCCTAATATTTGTGGGTGAGCAAGAATCAGGGTCATCGGAGTTATCTGGAGGACAATCAATTTGCAGGGCATGTTTCAATACTTAGTACCCACAGAAAGCATGTACTTCGTCCTACTAAGAGTTTGTCTTTATAACCAGGAAAATGGCCTTGGTTCTCTTTCCAAAGAGATATTTGAGGTGAGCATCATCAAAAGCTGAAGAACAGACTATCTTCTTCCAGCCAACACTCTGTAATTTACTAATGTTTATTCCCAAGTTCCCTTGCAATTGATGTCAGTGGCAGCCATCCCCAGATGCCCAAGTTTCAGCCAGAAGCAGCCTGCACCACTCCTTCCTTGGCTGCAATATTGGAAGTTACAGAAATCCTAAAATTCACCAGCATCCTGACCCACCCCCACCCCAGTTTCAAAGAGATAACAGACTCAAAGGCCAGAAGAGCATTAAAATAAGCTTTATTGATGGATTGGAGAACACAGCAGGGATCTGAGGTCTAAGTGAGGTTTCTTTCTTCCTCTTTGAAGTGATGAGAGCTGAGCCCCCTGAGTGGGGCTCACTGCACTTACCCACCCAGTCACAGACAGAGGCTGGAACGTGGAGAGCCGAGTCCTGTCTGGGCCCACCAGGGCAGGTCCTGCTGGGTCTGTTTACTGCATGTAGACTGGAAGCCCAAAAGGAGGTCCAAGAGAGAAAGAGAGAGAGAAGAAGCAGGAGGACAAGTAAGCAGGGACCTTCAGCATATTATCTCTGCCCAGTAGGGAAAGGTGGCTCAAAGAGTCTCAAACCCCATCAATCACAGCCCTCCCTAAAGTCTGCCCCAGAGGTAGAAGCTTCTCTCACCAGCACTTTCCCTCCAGGCTAGGAATGCTGGTAGGAGATCCTTCTCCATTGGGTTGAGCAAAGAATGGAGGAATAAAAGAGAAGGTTTCTCTCAAGAAGCAAGGTTGGGTTAAGAATTGAGCTGCTCAACAAATAAGTAGCCAAGGGCAATTTTGTGCATGAGCCTTCTGGGTTTTGAGCCTCCAGAGCCAAGACCATGAACCCAAGAGTCTCCTCACCACCTGAGCACCTGAGCATTAACACTTTCATTTCTTTTCTTTCCTGGAGACTGGACTGCTGAGGACTGCTGAGCAAGAACTCAATAGACGCAAGTGGTCACCACAGCTAGAGTCCAACTCTACTTGGCATTTACGACATTCCAGTTGGAACAAGCGCCCCTTTTGTTTCATTCAAAGCAATGCCTTCTGATTTAACTGTCAGGGGTGGAGGCGTTAGCTTTGCTTGTGGCTAACCTAAGGTGAGGACCCGTCAGACCATGTTGTGTGGAGGGAAGGATCAATGTGGAACAGGTAGTCTCTGCCAGGGCCTGTGAACAGAGAGATGCAGAAATTCAAAGGCAAGTGCCACTGAGTTAAGAGTCTAGGCTGTCTCTCTCTGGCACAGGAAGGTGCCCTTTTCTGATCGGGAGTGAAGACATACTACTTTCTAATGCTCTGAAATCCTTCTTCCTCTCTGTGATGCAGAACATCTTTCTTCCATTTTTTTTCAGTATTTTTCTCTCTCTAAGGTTATCTTAATACCATTCATTAGATCATGGCTTTCTTTTAGGTTTGAGTACATTTCCAATGCTTACATTCCTGCTTTTAGTCTGGGTGACTTCTGCTGAGGTTTAATCTCATTCAATACCTTCGATTTGTTTCACCTTTAAAGGGCGACCTGATTTCATGATCTTAGTTGGCACCTTTCTGTAAGTTTCCACCAGGCTGACTATTTATACAACTTTGCTTTAAATGAAACTAAATGATTGCAGAAACGTTTTTCCCCAGAGTATTTTTATTAGGGATTCCTGCCACCATATTAACATATAAAACAATCTGGATGTTGACATAAAAATGCAAATTTCACTATACAAAGATAAGGCTCCAATCACAGGTAACATGGCCCCATATCTTTAGTATTTCAATGAAATCAACTCATTTTGAAACTTTCCCAGAGTTGTATTTATAAATATTAGACAAACCACAAAATATATTCCAAATACATAACATTTTACAATATTTTCCAAGCACAGACAGAAACACATGATACTTCACCTACACTTTTTCATGATCCAACTTGCATTAGCACTAAGGACAAGACTGTGTGTGCATATGTATTTGCCATATATGTGTGTATATATAACCACAAATATACATACGGTGGTTTTCATGGAAAATTTAAATCCTTGAGGTCGTGGATTTTACCCACCATAACTGAGAGGGAAAATGAGCAATAACATACCACAAATTCCTCACTTAGGGCAAAATAACCATCACCATGTTTGTGAAGGACATAGTTGTGTGTACACAAATACACACGTTTACACAGTTTCATATATAAACACACATATACCAATAGTATGGAATATACATATACTCACACACTTGCTGTGACCTCTCTATCTCACTATAATTATATACTGTCCATCTTTGGAAACAGTCTTTTCCTCATCTGATTCAGGCAACTGGTGACTGTCTGCTAACCAAACTTAAATGGATGTTTCTAAAAGGCTCTGATTCTATGCTGACCAAATGTCATTTCAGAATCCCACTTTTACATTGGGTGGCTAGTATTTAAATTCAGCAGATCCTATTCTGTTGGACTCCTTCACTTAAAAAACATTTCTATTCAACTATGACGTTTCTGCCTAAGAGAAAAGAGATGTTAGCTGCAAATGTTAAAATAATATATTTATTGGTCCTTAACAGAATGTGCATGGTTGAATTACATGTGATATTTATCCTATTGATATTTTCCAAACATTTTTACAATGGGCAATATATTACTTCCATAATTTTAAAATGTTACTTAGTATTATTTTTAAAGGGTAAGTTAGATGATTTGTCATGGTTAGAACTACAAAGAAAATAATATGATGCATGATCAGAAGGGGGGCTAATTTTGTGCAGACTATGCTGGAGTACCTTTATGTCAGGAAGTATGACTTAGAAGCCATATGATAAAAAAGGAAAAAAATAGAAACTTCGATGTTAATTCTGGCCATTTGCAAATTTCCAAGATAAATAATTGTGGGTTCCAACCATAGAAAATATATTTCTATGTTGCTATCAAATGTCACATCTTAAACATTCTTTATTTAATAATGCCAAATAAATCACTGAAAGCATATGAGAAATAACACTTTGTAAACTAAACAGCAAACTTGTATCAGTTTGCTCAGCCGAAGGCTTTATGGGCTGACATTCAAAGCTTATTTTAAAAATTAAATATCTAATAAAGCATCCAGCACGCCATTGGACAAGTAGAAATGAAATGCCCAATTTGGAGATAATATCAATGATAGGGCTGGAGTGTCATTAGAGTTAGGGAGAGATCACAGGCGACCCAGCCTCTTCGTAAGTGAAGGCAATAGAACATTTTCAATCCTTGGGAAAATCTCTATGCTCCATGCTCTAAGCTACATACTCTTTTCTTTCTCACTGGTAAATACTCTTCATGGGAAGGCATCAGATCCTTCTTCCATGGATTTAATGGTATGAAAGAAGGTACTAGAACACTTGTCCCCTCCACTGTCTGGTTAGGGAAGTCATCTCACTCTTTCACTCAGGCTGAAACAGAGAATCATCCAATGATTCCTCTCCATTTTTTCTATGGAAAATCCAATTATGAATGAATTAAGATCTTAAGGAAAGAAAAAAAGGGGGGAGGGGGTGGGTATAGTACAGTGATTTGAGCGCCTGCTTCCCATGTATAAGGTCCCAGGTTCAATCCCCAGAAAGAACATAGGAGGATTATTAGCTTTTATCAAAAAAAGTTATTCTCTCTCTCACACACACACATACACACACACTCACAGAATCACAATGAATGGCATTAGGGACCAAAAATTTACCTTAAATTTCTCCACCTTTATTAAGATCCACTTCAGTAGGTTCATGTCATCTCTGACAAGGGGTGTACTCGACCTCACTGAATAACTTATATCACCATCACTTTCATAAAATAGGTCATTTGCCTACTGCCTCTTCCTTCCCAGCTTTACTAGAAATCTTTTTTGCTACTTTCCATTTGTTCAATGTACAATAATTCACAATCAACTGGCAATCTTGGACCATTTTTCCTTTAAAGTTTCACTTTCCTTTAAAAGCTTTCTGCTTCCTTGGCCAAAATATATGGACAGAATGCAAATGAAAGTAAAAAGTCATCCTGTCCAAATACTTTAAAAAATGAACCCCCTGCATCCACTGGATGCTCTCAGTTTCTACATCCTCCATTTCCATCATGTTTTAGGAGCTTACCCACTACAGTGTCTTTTTTATCCATTTTCTATCTCATATACAGGTATAACAAACTATGGGACTGTTCAGCTGAAAATATTTTTTAAAACAAACCAGTGCTGAAACATTAAAAAAATTTCCGACATGCCCTTTGTGCATTAGTCTTACAATCTTTCATTTAAATAACTCCAGGCTTCTTTTTTTGCTAAAAATTTACCAAAATATTTTGAACACATAAA
>JAQZBX010097995.1:0-11628 GCA_029593785.1 Cabassous unicinctus | reverse complement strand
TTTTTTTTTCCATCCTCAGGTTGCTCATTACTAGTGTAATGAGATTCTACTGATTTTTTTAGTTGATCTTATATCCTGACTATCTTCTGAACTCATCTACTATTTCTAGTAGATTTGTTGTAAAATTTTCAGGGCTTCCTATATATAGGATCATGTCATCTGCAAACTGAAGTTTTAATTCTTCTTTACCAATTTGGATGACTTTGATTTCTTTTTCTTGCCCATCTGATCTAGCAAGAACTTCTCACACAGTGTTGCATAAAAGTGGTGACAATGGGCATGCTTGTCCTGTTCTGAATCTTAGAGGGAAAGCTTTCAGTCTTTCACCATTCAGTATGATGTTAACTGTGGGTTTTTCATATATGAGTTTTATCATGCTGAGGAAGTTTCCTTCTATTTCTATATTTTGAAGTGTTTTTATCAAGAAAGAATGTTGGATTTCATTGAATGCCTGTCCTGGCACAATAGAGATTATCATGTGATTTTTGCACTTTAATTTGTTAATGTGGTATATTATATTAATTGATCTTCTTATATTGAACCACTCTTGCATACCTAGGAAAAAACACACTTGATCTTAATGTATAATTGTTTAATGAGTTGTTGGGTTCAATTAGAAAGTATTTCATTGAAGATTTTTGCATGTAAATTCGTTAGAGAGATTGGTCTGTAATTTCCTTTTCTTGTAGAATCTTTTCTGGATTTGGTATTAAGGGCATGTTGGCTTCATTGAAATATTTATGTAATGATCACACTTCACAGTTTTGGAAGAGTGTGAACAAGAATGATATTAGTTCTTCTTGGAATGATTGAGAAAATTCAAGGGTGAATCCATTTGGTCCTGGGTTTTTCTTTGTTGGGAATGTTTTTTTGTTTTTGTTGCTGTTTATTGAAGTTTATTTTTCATACATGAACATACATAAACAATAAGTGTATAATAAAAGTTGTGAATGTAAAAAACAAATATGCATAACTTTAAACAGGGATCCCACATATCAACCCACCACCAACACCTTGCATTGTTGTGACACACTTGTTAGAAATTATGAAAGAATATTATCAAAATCTTACTACTAGCTATAGTCCATATCTTATATTTGGTGTATTTTTCCTCCAACCTAATCTATTACTACTTTTTAAAATATATTTTTATTATAGAAGTTGTGCACTTATAAAACAATCATGCCTATGTGTAGACTTCATATACAACACCCCTTCATCAACACATTACACCATGGTGGAATATGTCTTACAGATTATGAGATAATATCATCAGACTATTACCACAATCTTTCAATCTCTTTATTTGTGATTGGTCTCTTGAGCTCTTCTATTTCTTCTAGAGTTAGTGTAGGTTGCTCATGTGTTTCTAAGAATTTGTCCATTTCATTTAATTTGTCCAATTTGTTGGCATACACTTGTTCATATTACCCACTTATGACATGTTTTATTTCTGTGAAGTCTGTGGTGTTGTCCCATCTCTCAATTTTAATTTTATTTATTTGCATCTTCTTTCTTTTTTTTCCTTTGTTAGTCTTGCTACAGGTTTGTCAATTTTTATTAATCTTTTCGAAGATATACGTTTTGGTGTTTTTCATTCTCTCGCCTGTTTTTTGTATTCTCAACTTCATTGAATTCTGCTCTGATTTTTGCAATTTCTTTCCCTGTGCTTGTTTTGAGATTAGTCTGCTTTTCTTTTTCTAGTTCCTCCAGCAGTTAGGTCTTTAATTTGAGCACATTCTTCTTTTTTAATGTAGGCATTTATGATAGAAGTTTGCCTCTGAGCATAAACTTCACTGTATCCCATAAATTTTGATATGTTGTGCTTTCATTTTCATTCATTTCAAGGTATTTACTCATTTCCCTTGCAATCTCTTCTTTGACCTGCTGATTTTTGAATGTGTTGTTAAACTTCCATATATTTACAATTTTCTGGTTTTCCACCATTATTGATTTCCAGCTTCATTCTCTTGTGGTCAGAGAAAGTGCTTTGTGTAATTTCAATCTTTCTAAATTCACTGAGATTTATTCATTGACCTAATATGTGGTCTATCCTGGAGAATGATCCAGGAACACTTTAGAAAAATATATATCCTTCTGTTTTGGGGGTGCAATAACTTGTGACTATCTGTTAGGTCTAGTTCCCTTACCTTATTATTCAAGATTTCTGTGTCCTTATTTATCCTCTGTCTAGATGTTCAATATATTGCTGAGATTGGTGTATTGAAGTCTCCCACTATAATTGCAGAGACATCTATTTCTTCCCTTAGTTTTGCTAGTGTATGCCTCAGGTATTTGGGGCACAATGGTTAGGTGCATAAATTTTTATGTTGGTTCTGTGTTCTTAAATTTGTCTCTTGTTAATATATAGTTTCCTTCTTTGTCTCTTATGTCTTTTGCATTTAAAATCTATTTTTTCTAATATTACCATAGCTACCCTAGCACATTTTGTTTATTCTTTGTGTGGAGCATTGCTTTCCAACCTTTTACTGTCAAGCTATTTGTGTCCTTGTGCCTAAGGTGAGTAACTTGTAGACAGCATATAGATGGATCATATTTTTTTTATTAATTTTGTCAATCTGGAATTTAAGTGATTAACATTCAATGTCATCACTGTAAATGCAGTACTTACCTCATCTATTTAATCCTTACACATTTTTTGTCTTTCTTTTTTCCTGTTTAGTTACTCTTAATAATAATCTTCCTTTCTACACTGTCCTCCAAAGTTCTCTCTCTCATCTTTTCCTTTCAGGCAGCAGAACTCCATTAGTATTTCTTGTAATGGAGGTCTCTTTTTGATAACTTCTCTCAGTTTCTGTTTATCTGTGAGTATTTTTTTCTCTTCCTCATTTTTGAAAGACCATTTTACTGTATACAGAAATCTTGGTTAACAGATTTTCTCTTTCAGTACCATAAATGAATCACATAGCACTACCTCTCCCATCCATGGTTTCTAAGAGATATTAGCACTTAATCTTGACAAGCATCCCTTGTATATGATCTGAACACTAGTAATTCATACTTGGTAAATAGAAAATATTGGCTCAGTCTTCAAATTACTAAATTACTTAGAAAAGCAAATGATTATTTTTTAAAAATTTATATATATGTATATATATATATTATTTTTAAAGAAGCTTTAGATTTCTTTAATTCATTATTACTAATGATAACCCTGAAAATTCAAGGTCCACATTATGACTGACTGATTGTAATTCTATGGAAATTAGGGGAGAACTGAGAGCCTGCATCTCTTGCAGACTACAATAATGTGCTCTGGCTTTATGCATCTGTCTCCATCAAGATTTGATTCTGAGAGATTTGTTACTGAACAATTTACCAGTAAGCTAAAACAAAGCCATGAATCACCTTAATTTAACTTAAGAATTTCTATGGATATATTTCCACACATCACCATTTTGGAAGACTGCCCATTCATGGAGTCTTTGACTTTGCTTCTCATCTGCCACCCAGTCTTCATTTTATGATATTGGAGAGAAAACAATATTGAATAATATATTTTTGGCATTACACCCACTATGTTCTCTAAGTCTAAGGTTGATTCCTTAGATTGCTATAAAACTAATGTAAATGCTACAATTTGGTCTGAGTTTCAAAGCATAAAATATATTTCTTCTGTTATAAACAGTTTAACCTTAAGCTTTGAGAGACTGAATATATACATTCTATTTTTTAAATTAATTTTTAAAAGCATTTTTGTTAAGATATATTCACACTCCACATAATTCACCCAAAATATACAACCTCAAGCCTATTATTTTAATATGGCTATTGTCAGATAACTTTAGAAACAGTAAAGTGTAATCAGTTGAATGTTACTTAAAAGTGGGATCTTCAGACAGGAAGAATCCATATAAACTGGGTGACTTTGTAAGAACAGAATTTCAGGACTCACCCACAACTATTAAAACAGAATCTGCATTGATACAAGCTCCCATATGATTCATTAGCACATTGATACCTAAGAATCCTTTATCTGTGGTATTACATCATCCATAATTACTAGGAAGATTTCACAATTTCAATATTCACATGTGAAACAATCTAATAAGGAGAATGTATGTGTTCTTTGAATTATTACATTAGGAATATTCATTAGTTGGTTCCAAGGGGACTAATTACAAAAAAAAAAAAGCTTAGAATATTCTTCAGCAGTTATAGTCAAAGCATATTATGCCACAAAGTGAAGTAATATTCTCAAAGAGGATACCCAAAGAAGATATGAACAGCTAAGCAAAACTCACCTTTAGTTTAAATGTGGGAGATATTCAATATAAGGTCATTCTTATCAGTTATGGAAATCAGTCACTCTTTTGTATTCTTTTACTGAATACCTGCAATGTCAGTTCCTTCAAAAGGATGCTATAGACTCTCCTGAAATCTGATCCTTATGTTTCCTGAATACAAACTCTTGCCTTAAGGTATGACATGCTTTTGATTTTCTGTATACTGTTCCAAATGTTAAATACTATGAAATAAATAAGGGCTATAAAATAAAAATGAAGAGCTTCAAATATAGTTTCAAGATACCAGAATCTCCTAAATCTAATGAAAGAAACAGAAAGATATGTTGCTGAGAAAGTTTCAAAAGAGTTCTTTTTTAAGTATATTTAAAAATTATATTGTGGTACAAATATTCATTCATTCACTCATTCCACAATTATGCAAAGGTATTTATACATTGTCTAACACTGTGCTAACTTCATGGGAAAAAAGTGATACAATTTTAAACTCTGAGAGCTTACAGCATAAATGGAATGATAAGTGGTTCAGACTGTATATTTTCCAAGATAAAAGTCATTAACTCCAGAGTAACATATTATTCAAAATATTGGAAAGGTATTACATTAATCAAAAAAAGTAACAACTTATACTTTCATTGAAGTACTTTAGAAATAAATCAACAAACAAATTTCCTTGATTTTTAAGGTTAATATAAACACTACTAAATTCCAGGAAGATATGCATACATTATGTCATGCTTGAGATTAGTTACTCACCAGCAGTCATTGAAATCTGTGATGGTTAAATTCTTACATCAACTTGGCCAGGATATTTTATCTGATTATTTGATCAAACAAGTACTGGCCTGCTTCTTACACTGAGGATGCTTTGGAGATTTTAATCATCACTAATCTGACTCCATTAATCACTGATTACACCTAGATTTCACTAAAGAAATGGCCTTCAACAATGGGAGACACCTCATCCAAACATTTGAAAGCCTAAAAGGGAGAACTGATGATTTTAGCATCTAGGAAACTAAAACAGTTATTGATAGCAGCTAAAGATGTGCTGCTATTGAAAATAACTAAAATGTGGAAGTGGTTTTAGAAATGGAAAATGAGTAGAGGCTGGAAGAACTGTGAGGTCTCAATAAATGAGTGAGAGATTTAGAGAAAGCTTGTATCACATTAGCAAAAACATAATTCATCATGAAGAGAATGAAGGGATATGGGTATTGATGTTACATTCAGCAATGACTTAGTAGGAAATGATGAATGTGTCATTGGAAATTGGAAGAAAGTTGATTCTTGTTTTAGAATGGCAAAGAATTGGAAAAACCAAGGTCTGATTTTTGATCGAAGACAGAATCTGAAAGCAATGAACTTTTATATTTAGCTGAAGAGATTGCTAAGCAAGTGTGGAAAGTGCAGCCTGGTTTCTCCTTGCAACTAATAGTAAAATGCAAGAGGAATTATATAAGCAGTGATAAGTAGGAAGAAACCTGAAATTGATGGTTTGGAAAATTCTGAGCCTATCCAGATTGTGTGCACTGAGACTATGGCCAGAAACTGTTCTATCAGTATTTCCTGAACTTCTGGAAAATGAGATCCTGAAGAATATGGCCCCATTTGAGGGCTTAACTCATTTTGGAACCATCAGCCATTTCAGGGGAAGTCAAGTTTGGAAATGCAATTATGCATGAAAGATATAGGGAAAGCTCTATTGTATGATAGCTTTGGACTTTGTGAACTGCATGCAAAGCCAACAAGGTTTATGCAAAATTTGCATGAGCAGAACCACTGTCATCCTGGACTTAAAGGGGCAAAGAAAGGATGAATTCAAAGAAGATTGCTTTGAAACATGGAAGCCAAGGACTGGACCAAAGATATTTCCTTGGGCCAAGAGAGCAGGTCGACCCACATGCAAGGAAAGGGTAGATTGATCACTGCATTTGGAAGAGGGAAACCATCTGCCCTGAACTTCAAGAAGGTGGGCTTTTTGTCCTGTTCAGGAAGAGTGCTGCTACTCCAATACTCAGTGTGTGGAGCCTTCATCCCAGTTTTGAGGGAGAGCCTTTTCACTACACAAGCACTTGAAAGTGGTGGGACTACCACTCCATTAGGCCTATAGGGCAAAACATCAATATATAGATGGCTCTCACATGTTTGAATCTGTCCTGTTGGATTTCAAGAATTATTTGGAATATGTTGCCTCTGTTTTCCTTCCACATTTTCCCTTCTTTTCTGTACCTCCATTGTATATTGAAAGTAAATAACTTGTTTTATAGGTTTCACAGGTCAACAATGTGTAATTGTGCCCTAGGACAGACCACACCACAACTGATTTTGACATCTTTACATTGTTACTAAATTATTTAAGGCTTTTGGGATGAATTTACTTGGCTGTGGGAATAACATGTTTTGTGTGTATGTGTTTTCTTGAGTGCAGAGGGAAGACTGTGGTGGCTTAGAACTATGTACCTTAGAAAAACTTGTTCTTAAACTTAATCCATTCTTGTAAGCATGAACTCATTTTAAGTAGGGAATTTTAATGAAGTAACTTTATTTAAAGTGTGGCCCATTGAACAAGGATGCATCTTAATCCTATTTCTGAATGACTTATAAGCAAGTCCACAGAAAGAGAAAATCAGTGGAAACAAGCAGAACTGAGAATCAGTGGAGTTTAGAAGAGAAGGAAGCATTCTGTCATATGCATTGCCTTATGACAGAAAGCCAAGGATCAAGGACAACTGGCAACCAGCCCCAGGACTACACAGTCTTTGGGAAGAAAGTATCAGCTTGACTATGCCTTGATATTGGACTTCTCCTAGTCTCAAATTGTGAGCAAAGAAATTCCCATTATGCAATTCGGCCTGTTGCATAGTATTTGGTTTAGTAGAGAGGAAACTAAAATAGCATCAGAATATAGAATGAGCAAGAATTGGATTTCAACAATGGTTTCAAGAGTATACATAGCTGTGCCTTTTTCAAAGGGTCAAATAAAAAATAATGCAAAGCAAAACAAAAGAATCCAACAAAGAAACTTGCTGCCAAACACAGACCACTCTAGAAACTCAAGGAAACATTCATAGGGTTTTTTAGCCTTTAGATTTTGGAAGGGAAAATAAGATTTCTTTAAACTTTATTTAGAACTCAGAAAACTCCAAAACTCTGTGAACCATAATGTCCTCAACTTTAAAATGGGAGAAATAATACACAATGTATAGGATGAATTGGAAATTTAAAGTAATTTAAGTTGTGTTCATTAGGTTTAGTGGAAGAATGAAGTGATGTTGCACACAATATAGCCATTATAATGATTCTGTTTATGTGGTCCTGCTCTCCCAACAAAGGGTTCTGCACTCCCTGACTAGACCTGGTAGGTGATCCAGAACTCCAGAAAGGGTGTAATGTTTAGCCAACATAATGAAATCCAAGTGAAGACTTGAAGTGTGCATTTAAAATTTTGTCATCAGTGCTGTCTCATTTGATGAGACTCGACATTTTGCCACCTAGTGACAAATTTTCCCCGCTGGAGAGGAATGAATGGTGACATCATACAAGAGATAAGAATGATGTGGTTGAAACAGACATATATGCAGATTACATCGGGATGAAATTTTGAAAAAAACTAAATTCTTGGAACAAACATGGGGATATGGAAAGTTTTAGGGCAAGAAAATTTTGTTGTAAATTTAGTGTGATTTTTAAGGGGAAATAATATCAGATATAATGAGAAGGCTGGTAATTCTTATTTCCAGAGATCCAGAAAACTGGGATGCAGGATTGGGAATTACTGTTCCATCAATATGGCCTCACAAGTTTACTTATAATAATATTACCCCTAAAATATGATAAATATACTTGGGTTTAATAATGATATTGCCTGAAAATTAATAATTCTAGACATTCCAAAGTAAGTGTTAAACTACTGATTATACTGAGTTTTGCTTGGATCATGACTCCCTTCACAACAAATTGCACAGAAAAATGCACTAAAATGTATAGTGTTTGAGTGCTAAAGCAGTGAGATTAGAACATTTGACTGTCAATTTGTTTTTAAAAAAGTATTTTATCTCTTCTTTTCATAAAATTGCTTCTTATAAGTTCAGATATCTAATAGAATTGGAATTTCATATATGTAGTTATGGGGAAAAGAAGTGAGATTAAAATATTCCATTTGCTTTAATGCCATCATTGGTCAAAGGGTTAAATCAAATATGAAGACATGACAAGTTGTTTAAACACACAAACATGACACAAACTTAGCTGTCTAACTTACTGAAGTACTCTTATCTGGCTAAATCACATTAAATCATAAAAGCTCACATTTATAGACAAGGAAATCCTTTAGGGATTGGAAAATGAATTTTGTGTGGAACTCAAGGATCTATGAACCTCTTAGATATTAGACAAATAGCAAAGTTCTATCTGGATGTAGAGAGAGAAAGGCTGAAAAAAAATAAATAGCAAGGGATTAAAGGAATAACCAAATTTTATTGTGGGCATTTGGAACAAAAGAACTCACAAAATTATTCATCATGAAAGGGAGAAAAATATAATATAATGCTACCCTGCCATGTAAATATAAATAGAGTTTATCATTGGGAGTGAAACATACATACTAGACAGCACTAGATTTCTTGAGCAATCATTTTCCTACACAGTGGTGTGCTGATGACCAGCATACTTGTACAGGCATACCACAGAAAGCAGGTCCCAAATCATCCCATTTATTTAACTTTTAAGCTAAATCACACCAGAAAGGCCAGTAACTGGCTACACATATAAAGCCAGTAGGCTGTGCATCTCCAGGGCTTTCCCAATTGGTCTGTCCTCTGCAGTTATTTAAATATCAGAATAAATGTAAATTAAAAATAATAATATTAAGGCAACAAATTGATATTAAATATGAATAAAGAAACCAATATACAAAGAACATAAATGGATTTTTGAACAAAATATTTCTTATATGAAATATATGAAGAAACTGATTAAGTTTCAAGGAAAATCTTAAAAAATATTTATCCAGAGATTCACAAAAATTAAAAGATGTAGACTTTCAGACAGAAAAATAAAATTAAAGACATGTAGAAGAAATGAGAGATCAGCTACTTAAAATCTTTATAAAACAGGTAAAGAATTTTGGGAAAAGGAGCAAAAATACTGTTTTTATTTTTTTAAATACACATGGTTATTTACAAAATACATATTATATATGAGAGCAGAGAGGTCTAAATAAATTCAAATTATGTAGTTTATATTCTTCACAAAGATTTTTAAAATGCCTTTTCAATAGCTTTTGGGATAACAGAATCTGTTAGGAATTAAAGATTTTGTGTATATTTAGAATTTTGAATAACAAACAAGTATAGTTTTAATATTTTGGAGTTGCAGCTAATATGTTATTTAAGATTGTAACTTTTGTTTTTCTTATATATTATAGAAAGCTTGAATTTTCTGAAATTTAATTTGAGACACTAGAAAAAGTGAAGTTGAGGAAATCCAAATTAAAAAGGAAAATGATACAATTTAAAGACATGAATCAATGAAGTAGAATTAAAAAAAAAAACAGAGATAAATAAAAACTGAAAAGATAAACTTGAAAACAATAAGTTATTTGAAGGAAATAAAACTCGTTTATATTTTTCCAATGTTAACTGAAAATTTTCTCCCATGGGGAGCACTCAATGACAGAGTATGAGTAGTTTTTCAAAATGAGGAAATTAAGGGAGTACCCACTGTTTTATCAGGCTGGTGAATCCATTTTTATAAACTCTTTTACATGAAGGTTTTATGTCTCCTTCAACTAACATAATTATTAATATTGTTGGGTTGAAATATACCATTTTTTTCATATATCTCTATTTGTGTTATCTATTTTGTGGTCTTTTCATTTTTTTTCTTTTTAAAATAATTATTGATAGATGTACCAGTTTTTAGTATACTAATTTATCTTTCTATTTGGGTTGTTAATTATACTTTTTTTTTTTACATCTGTTTTAAAGAACAAAATGTGATTTTTTCCCCCCATTACTCTGTAGTTCAAATAATAATATCCAATGCAAGTAAAATATATTTTTGCTCATTCTCTTGACATTTGTATTACTAACATGTATTTAACTTCTACATGCATTGTACAACATATATATTTTTAAATATTTCTTAAAACCATCATCAGTTTTTAATATTTAAATGAGGAAGCAATTTTCTTTCTCTGAAAATATTTTATTTCCTATTCATTTTGAATAATATTTTCACTCAATATTGGTAGAATTTGTTATTATTTCCTTGTATTTTTACTTTAAACATTTTTAAGTGTGTCTGTTGCTGGAAATTTATTAGAAGTCGGCTATAATTATCTATGTTTCTATTTGTGTGATTTGACATTAAATTATGAAATTATTTTAAGATTCCATTTTCTTTTATAAAAACTTTCAGCAGTTTATTATAAATTTTGTTGTGTTATGAATGAGTATGAGACTGTGTGTGTATATATGTGATTAACTTGCAGGAATATATTAACTTGGTGGGTGTAATTTTACAGTTTTCATCAAACAGAAAATCAAGGATTTCATTTTGAAGTTTTTAATGTAATTCATCCCAAGTTTTCATTTTAGACCTTGGATTTTATCTCAAGAATTTGTTTTTTCTTCTACTTGTATTTAATTTTTCTCCTCATTATGTTCATGTTTTTCTTTAAATATTTGAACGTAATTAAAAATATTTTTAAATACCATTATTGGTTAATTTCATCATTGCTGTTATTCTTTATTAAATTTCTATTTATTGAATTTTCTCCTTATTTGTGTTGCACGATCCTATTGTTGAAATTTCTAGTCATTTGTGATTGAACACTGAGCATTTTGGAAGTAACTCTCTATTTTTAGGTCAATAAGACATTTCTTTAGTGGAAGTTATAGAGGAAAATTATTATATTTGTATATACTTTCTAGAGCATGAGCCAAGAAAGGGTTTATTTTAAGTGGCTTGATTATTTTTAAAGAATTTTCTTTGCAGGAATGTATCTGTCATGGAAATGGTTATTTATATAATTGTGTTTTAACACGTAACAGGATGTTGAGTACACTGTAAGCAATGGATTGAAAGTTAAAAATAATATTAAAGTTTTTATAGTCATAGGCAGAAAGTATCAAAGTATTGAAGAAAATAAAGTAAGAACATAAAATACTGCAATTTGCCAAAACATTACATTAAAAAGAGTGAATATTATTTTTAATTTAGGATACATCTTGGATCAATTTATTTTATTACTGAAACATTTGAAACAGTAGATTGTATTAAATAAAAACAGTTTCATATGGAAAATTATTTCAGCCCTTTTGTTTTAGAGCTTGTTCAAAGTAGAACAATATGATAT
>JAQZBX010097994.1:0-11628 GCA_029593785.1 Cabassous unicinctus | reverse complement strand
CTCATCATTCTAGCCTTCTAAATCATTATATATATATTCCTCTATTTGGTTTCCCAGTCCATTGTAGGTACTCCACTTTTTTTCCTATTACTCTACACTGCCTACATGAGTTAAATATTCATTTCACTAAGTCTTATTTGGCCCCTCTTCTAACTTTTATCAATATTACTATTATCCTTCTTCCTTTCTCACATCTTTCGATTACTCTGGCCCTAATCTTTTGCCTTCAAGGGTACATAGAAAGAAGCAAGGAAATAAAATAAGAAGAAAAAGTGTCAAAGAGAAAACTTAACACACACACAGAACAACCAGCTAAATAAAACTCTAGAGCAGAGAGAGAAGCTAATCAACTGAATAAACCCAACAAGTTAAAATGATGACTAGAGGGCAACAAAAAGTTACAAATCACACTGAGAAACAGGAAGATATGGACCAGTCCAATGAACAAACTAAAAACCAGAAGGAGATGCAGAACATTGAACTACTAATCAAAGTTTTCCAAACAAATATCATGGACAAACTTAATGAAGTGAAGGAAGAGATTAAGGATATAAAGAAGACACTAGTGGGGCATGGTCATGGTGGGTAAGCAATCACTCAATAAATGAGGGAATACTGAATTCCCAGCCTGGAGAGCTCTGCCACATTCTCCAAGGGAGCAGCAACAGTCCCCTGAGTGCAGGGGCAGTGTCTGGCAAAAGAGGATGGCCCACTGATGGATTCTTGTTATTGATGACAAGCCTTATGAGTCTTTGCTCTTGTAATTGAAACTTGGCCTGCTGTTATGGGGTGCCTAAGGGTTGCCACCTGAGAGCCTCCTTGTTGCTCAAATGTGGCCTCTCTCTAAGCCAAACTCAGCATATGAATGCATTACCTTCCCCCCAACGTGGGACATGACTCCCGGGGATGAGCCTCCCTGGCAACGAGGGATTAATACCAAGTGTCAACTGGAAACACGACTGGAAAAAGACCTTGAATAAAATGGGGAAAAGGTAAAGACAAATGAGTTCATGTGGCTAAGAGACTTCAAAGAGAGTCAGGAGGTCATCCCAGAGGTAATGCTTATGCACACCTCAGTAGGATCTCATAGAACACCAAAGTGGATATCATCCCATACAGAGGGGCTCCTGAGGGCTCTGGAGACACCCAGGTCCTATATAAGGGGGGATAGCCCCAGAGATTGATGCCTTATCAGTGGGCTCTACTTTGGAATCTGTGCTCCTGAGAGTGACAGAGTTGGACTCAAATAAGTCCTCCTTGCACATGGTCCATCAGTCCCTTCTTTTCAAACCTATATGTGGTGCTGGAGTTTGTAGGTGTACTTCCAGAGACTGGAGCCTCTGGCCTGTCTATGTGCCAGCTGTGCCTGGAATCTCGGTCGAGCTGCAACTCTTACTCTACAGATCAATGGACTCACCCAAGTCACCTGATAAGGAGACAATGCTGGACAACAGCCATCCCAGGGAATGGAGAGAGCCTGCAGCTGAAGGCAGCATAATCCCATCCACCATATCCATGGGATATATGCCCACTCTCACTTGGAGGTGGAGTGGACATCACCATTCCAGTCCCCTCAGGATTGGGGGAAGAGCTATGGACTAGAGTGGACTTAATGATATTCTGTTGTAGACATATTGTGATTCAAGCAATGGAAGAAATTAAACAGTGAGGTGGAGCCAGTGGCCACTAGATGCTTTCGGGGCAGGGAGGGGAAGGGCAGTTGTAATACAGGGGCTTTTTCAAGACTTGGGGGTTGCCCTGAGTGATGTGGTGGTGACAGATATAGGCCATTTTACATCAGCATATACCATGCAGAACTGTGTGGGAGAGAGTGTGGTCTACAATGTGAACTGTGGTCTATGCTTAGTGGCAAAGCCCCAGGATGTGTATATCCATTGCAGGTGATGTGCCACACTAATGAAAGATGTTTATGTGGGATGTTGTGGGAGGTGTGGGAGATGGGAAACGGGAATCCCTGTGGTTTTTGTGTGGCATTTGTGTAATCTAAGCATCTTTTAAAATATATATTAAAAAATAATATTTATGTAAGCAAATGCACATATATGCATATATATTTATATATCATTTTACAAATATTGGTTTGTATTGTGAAAAATTTGATTTTTACCCACAATAAAAAAAATTGTAGGTTTATAGAAAAATCATGCATAAAATTCAGTTTCCATATACCACCTTGCATTAATGTGGTACATTTGTTACAAGAGATGAAAGAACATTTTTATAATTGTTCTATTAACTATTGTCCCCAGTTTTTATTAAGAGTCACTGTTTATGTTATACTGTCCTACATTTTTAAAATATATATAATCAAGTAGCATATATACAACCTAAAATTTCTCCTTTCAACCACATTCAAGTATGTAATTCAGTGGTGTTAATTATGTTCACAATGTTGTGCTGCCATCAATACCACCCATTATCTAAACTTTTCCATGACCCCAAACAGAAAATCAGTTGAGCATTAACTCCCCATTTGCTAGCCTAACTTCAGCTCCTGCTAAACCATATTCTAGTTTCTGACTGTATGAATTTGCTTATTCTCATTAGTTAACATACGTGAAATCATACAATATTTGTCTTCTTGTGTCTGGCTTATTTTATGCAACCTGGTGCCTTCAAAAATCACCCATGGTATTGCATGTATCAGAACTTCATTCCATTTTATGGCTAAATAATATGTCATTGTGTTTATACACCACATTTTATTTATCCATTTATTGGTTGGTGGACATTTGGGTTACTTCCACCTTCTGGCATATGTGAACAATACTACTATGAACATCAGTGTACAAATATCTGTTCCCTGAGTCCTTGCTTTCAATTCTTTGGGTTTTATACCAAGAAGTAGGATTACTATATTGTGTGGTAATTCTATACTTAACTTTCTGAGGAACCACCAAATTGCCTTTCACAGCCACATCCCACATTTTAATAGTGCCCTGTTTGGAAGCAACTTCCCTCATAGAAAATGAGGTAGAAGAAGAGTCAGCCTTCTAATTTTTAATTTTCTGATACAGAATGATCATATTTTTACAAGTGTGTGACTACTAATTGCTAAGGTGACTGAGGAAGATACTGCTATTAATCAAACTATAATTTGGACTACTCAAGTGTGGATCATCTTTTAAGTACTCTCTCAATACTCATCCAATGCCTATTGTCTGTGCAGCTCTCTCCAACATGAATAATGTAACTGTGGGCAAGTGTAGAGTTCTTGGGATGAGGAAAACTATATAAATTACTCAGGTATTTTAATATTGGAAAGAAGGAAATGTTTAAATCTAAAAATGCAAATGAGTAACACAGTAAATGGAATTTTTATGCAACAGAAGGCAGAACTTGGAACCAACATGTTTGGCAGATATTGAAGAAGATTTTAATAGGTATGCATGTTTCTGCAGGTCATGGGAAGAAAAGGGCAAAAAAAACATTGCGATGAAACTCCTTCATGAATGAAAGGAATGACAGAAGACTATTCAAGGATGGCACCAAATTTTTGGGAAAGAAGTAACACTGCATTCAGAAAGCATAGCTCAGGTAGTTATGTTATGCAGAATCCAGTGAGACCCAAGCTGAAGATTAACAACTGACCACTGAGAAAAAAATGTATCTCCCTCAGGTTGGAAATAGCAATGTTGTTTATATCTATTAAATACACACTGTGGCTCATTTGACATGTAAATCAGTACTGTTTTCTTTCATTATTATTACTTTGAATTGCATAATTTTCATAGCAAATACAGAGAATTTGAAGAAAATCTCTAGGTGAATTAATTGCTTCCAGAAGTGATTATCTTTTAGTGCCAGAGGCCAGAGAAGAACTAAGGGGCAGTGGAAAGAGATCAAAATTACACATTGCTGCATGAGAGATTTAGCAGAATTTACTGGCAGAAGTATTAAGATTTGGCAGCAGTCAGACTTTGCATTTGGCCTTTCAAAATGCACTGAAACTGAAGCCAAAATGTTGGGTATATAACCATCTGACTCTGAAGCTGTTCAGAAATAAACTTTCCTGCAATACCCAGTCATAGAGATAGCAAAGATAATATTTTGGATTTCAACAGGGAAAGTATATCACAAACAGATTACATCTTTCTTTTTTAAATTAACTACATGTCTGTTATGCAAATACAGTGTCAAGTTTTAGAAATGATGTCCTTGTGCTCTGCAGGTACTCAGCGAAAACTCCTGCCATTGTCTCAAGGCAATATTTGTCAATCCAATTTAATGATCATAAAGATCTTTCTCTGACTCCAAGGACCAAGGGTCCATTCAAGCAGATATCCTGTAGGGATGTTTCTTAGTTGGGAAGCAGAAGATCTATGCCCAAATTTCCTTTCATTCTACCTATTTAACAATTCTTACTACAAAGTAAAAATTCTGCTACCTTTCATGCTACCATAGAAAGATTATTTTTTTATTCATAAATGAGTGTCTCAGCTGTGAGATTATGAACCATAAGACTGTGAAAATAATTACTTTAAAAACCTAGCACAGGGTGACATCAGCTAAATGAGAGAGAGAGAAACTCTTGGGTTCTGTACCCCTAGAGCAACATTGAAAAACCAGCAGAACCTGAAAGAACTAACTTACCAGCACTCTGGAAAATACCTAAAGGATTGTAGTAACAAAGCAAGTGCTGAATCCAGAAAAAGGCAACTTAAAATCCATAGGAAAACCTTGAAATAACTTGACTGGATTTTCTCCCAACCCCACCTGGCTCAGAGCAGTGACAACCTACTTCCCCAGTGTGGATCCTTGATTCTGGGTTCCAGTGGGAGCAGAGTAATGCTTAGGCAAATATTAGGGCACATGCATATCTGTACCATTCCATCAGATGACCACATAAAGGAATGATCCAGGATTCTTGTCTTTGGCTCACTGGTCTTAGAACCTGCTCTGAACATAGATGCTGTTAGTAGAGCCACTAAAACACCATGAGAGGAAGATGGTGTCACACTAACAGGCAGAGTTCAATGCTCTCACAAAAACAACAGAGAAAGATCAAAAAGCTATCCAAGGGAACTGTTTTGGGGGTCAGCAGACCAGGACAGTGCTACACAACTCCCAGGCAGGAAAGGGACAAAGAGACGAAGAAGCTGAAACAATAAGCATGAGTTACCAAGCCCCCTCGGCAGACAAGAAGGGCTCTCCTCCTCCACCCTCAAGATATTAAGGTGGGGTAAAACCCCTGTCTCAATACAGCCTACTTAGAGAGGAACAGACAACTTCTTCCTTGTCAGCAGTTTCAAGAGAAAAGGGAGGGGAAATGGAGGGCATTTCTTCAGTGAATGCAGCCAGCAGAGCCTGCTTTGAATCTCTGCTCTGGAGATTCAGCAGAAGTACACAGGAAAGCCCAGACTGAAACACCTCTGTGGAATGGTGCACTGATGAGCGCCATCCACTAAACAGACTGGAAATTGCATAGGCAAAAACTGTTCTATGTTCTATCTGTATCCTAACCCCTGGAAGAGAATCGGAGTCCCACTATTGAGTCCCTGGCCTGATTTTGGTTACTTATGCCAATCAATTTTAAAGCCTTAGAATAGGTTAAGCCAAATATAAAAGATTAGTTGTGGAAAATAATAGCCAAGAGAGAGAAATTGGCCATCAGTTAAATTCTCCAAAATATTCAGATTCCTAGACATCAGTGAAAAATTACAAGAGATACTAGGAAAAGGAAGAGATGGCCAAGCCAAAAGAACTAACAAAATATCCGGAAAAGATACAGGATTTAAGACAATTAATCAGTGATAATCACACAACTCTCCTAAATCACTTCAAAGAATTTAAAGAATATATGATTAAAGAAACAAAAGATATTAAGAAGACAATTCTTGAGCATAAAGAACAATTTGAAAGCCTGCAAAGAAAAGAAACAGACCTTATGGGAATGAAAGACACAACAGAAGAGATTAAAAATACATTAGAGGCACATAAGAGCAGATCTGAAATGCTCAAAGACAGAATTCATTATTTTAAAGACAGAACATCTTAACTGGAAAAGACGGGAGAACAGAAAGAAAAGAGAATGGAAAAAATGGAACACAGACGCAGGGAATTGAGTGACAATGTGAAACGCACAAACATTCACATTATTGGTGTCCCAGAAGGAGAAGAGAATGGAAAAGGGGCAGAAAGAATATTTAAGGAAATAATGACCAAAAACTTCCCAACCCTTATGAAAGACTTAAAAATCAATATCCAAAAAGGACAATGCACCCCAAACAGAATAAATCCAAATAACCTACCCTGAGGCACCTACTATTCAGAATGTCAAATATCAGAGATAAAGAGAAGATTCTGAAAGCAACAAGAAAAAAGCAAAGCATCACATGCAAGGGAACCTTGGAAAGATTAAGTGCCAACCTCACATCAGAAATCATGGAAGGCAAGAAGAAAGTGGTATGATGTATTTAAGGTACCAAAAGAGAAAAACTGCCAGCCAAGAATTCGGTATCTGGCAAAACTGTCCTTGAAAAAGGAAAGGGAGTTCAAAGCCTTCACAGGCAAACAAAAACAGATAGAATATGTTACTAAAAGACTAGACAATATAAACGACATGGACAGATTCTTAGAAATACAAGAACCACCTACCCTGATCCTAGAAGAAATAGAAGACCTCAATAAACCAATCACAAGTGAAGAGATTGAAACAGTCATCAAAAATCTCCCAAAGATGAAAAGCCTAGGACCACACAGCTTCACAGATGAATTCTACCAATCATTCAAAGATGATCTAATACCAATACTGCTCAAGTTCTTCCAAAAAATAGAACAGGAAAGAACACTACGGAACTCTTTCTATGAAGCCAACATCACCCTAATACCAAAACCAGATAAAGATACTACAAAAAAAGAAAATTACATACCAATATCTCTAATGAATATAGATGCAAAAAATCCTCAACAAAATACTTGCAAACAGAATCCAAAAGCACATTTAAAGAATTATGCACCATGATCAAGTGGGTTTTATCCCAGGTACGCAAGGGTGATTCAACACAAAAAAATCAAATAGTGTAATAGTCTTTCAAGACTCAGCAAGATTAAGATATCATATATAAAGAAAAGGTGAAGGAGTTTATCACTACTAGGTCTGCCCTACAAGAAATACTAAAGGATGTGAGGGGCACACGGGACAGGTCATACCTGGGGCAGGACTCTAGGGAGTGTGTAGCATTCATCTTGTCATAGTGTGTTGTATCAGGGGATGTAGACTCACATAATGAGCAGGAATGTGTTGAACTACCATCCTGGGGAGTCCTGCTATAATCTCAAATAGAGGGGCGGGAGTCTCTTGACATGATAGGCAGTGCCTAATAGGGGAAGACAGGCCAGTAGGTTAAACCATCAATGTTGTTGCAAGTAACTACAAATCTGGTCCTTCAATGAGTTAATCTTGGGGCTACCGTGGGTCCTGAGGGGATAGGGAGGGAGGAATAGAATAGATGGAACACGGGACATTTTTGGGGTGATAGAATTGTTCTACATTGTCCTGCAAGGATGGATATAGACCACGTCAAACTTCGTCAAAATCTACAAAAGTGTACGATACAAAATGTAAATCACAATGTAAATCATAGATCATGGTTAGCAGCAATGTTTCAATATTTATACATCAATTGTAACAAATGCACCATCCACATGTAAAATGTTATTAATAGAGGAAAGGGGGAAAGGGAGAGGATGTTGGGTATATGGGAATCACCTATATTCTGTATGTGACTTTTCTGTAATCCTAAAGCTTCTTTGAACACAAAATGAAAAAAATATTACATTGGGTGAATAAATGGAAGCAATGTCAGTGTACATAAAAGACAACAGATATTACAGTGATGAAAGACATATGTTAAAATTTTTTTTAATTTTATATTTTATATTTTTATGTTATTTCAAGCTTTTTTAAAAAGTTCACATTTTATTCATTATTTTTAAAACCATCATTATTATATCATTTGCTTATTAATTGTATTTGGTTATTATGTTGGCTTCAATTTTGAAGAAGTTTTGGATCACAGAAGGGTTACAACTGTGACAAGGGAGGATAATTGGTGCAGGGTGTCAGAGATGGGGGATGCATGGGAAGAGGTTCACATGGGGCATACATATAAAGCAAATGAATGTGTTCAATTGTTCATGGGGCATTGTCACAGTGGGTGGAGGCCCACACAATAACCAAAGAAATATTGAATTCCCATCCTGGAGAGCTCAACCACATTCTCTAATGGGACAGGAAGAATCCCCTGAGTACAGGGGCAGTGACTAATGAAGGAGGATGTACCACTGATGGGACCTTGATTGTGATGACTGTACTTATGAACCTTTTCTTTTGAAATTGAAACTTAGCCTAGTATTATAAGTTGCCTAAGAGTTACCTCCTGAGAGCCTTCTTGTTGCTCAAATGTGGACTTTCTCTAAGCCAAAACTCAGCATATAAATGCATTACCTTCCCCTTGGCATAGGACATGACTCTTGAGGATGAGCCTCCCTGACACCGAGGGATTACTATCAAGAACCAACTAGCAATGCAACTAGAAAAAAGCCTTGACCAAAAGGGGGAAAGGCTAGAGAGAAATGAGTTTATATGGCTAAGAGACTTCAAAGTGAGTTGGGAGGTCATTTCAGAGGTTGTGCTTATGCACACCTCAGGAGGAACTCATTGACTGCCAAATTAAATATTACCTCAAATAGCAGGGCTCTTGAGGGCTCTGGAGACATCCAGACACCATAGGCAGGACTGACAGCTCAGGAGTTTGGTGCCTTGCCAGTGGGCCCTACTTTGGAATTTATGGTCCCCAGTATGATAGAGTTGGACTCAGTTGTGTTTTCCCTGCACATGACTCTGCTGTCCCTCTCTATAGTTAATAATACAGTTGATAGGTGTATGTCCAAGAGACTTAAATCTTTGGGCTTTCCATGTGCCAGTTGGGCCCTGAGTCTCAACAGAGTTGCAACACTTACTCTCCAGTTCATTGGACTCACCCAGGAGAACTAACAAGGAGTAGATGACTGACAACAACCATCTCAAAGAACAGAGAGAGTCCCCAACTGCAAGCAAGAAAGTCCTGTCCATCTGCCCCATGGGATCTAAGGCCCTTCTCAATTAGAGGTGGAGTGGGCATCACCATCACAGAATTCTCAGGATAGGGGAATGGCCGATGGACTAGAATAGACTTACGGTTGTTATACTGTAGATTTGTTGTGATTCTAGCAATGGAAGAACTTTTATTTTGGATGTGGAGGCAGTGGCCACTGGAGGTTCTTAGGGGAGGGAGAGGGAAAAATAGGTGTAATTTGGGGGCATTTTTGGAACTTGGGAATTATCCTGAATGACATTGCAATGACAGATACAGGCCATTGTATGTCTTGTAATAACTTGCAAAAATATGTGGGAGAGAGTGTAAACTACAGTGTAAAATATATTCATTGTTCAGCGGCAATGCTCCAAGATGTGTTCATCAATTGTGGCAAATGTACCACACTAATAAAGGATGTTGCTGATGTGGGGAAATGTGGGAAGGCTAGGGAGCAGGGCATATGGGAATACCCTATATTTTTTGTGTAACATTTATGTAATATAAGTGACTTTAAAAAAATTAAAAAGTGTATTTAAAAAAAAACAGTTACCAGGTTAATTCTGAAAAAGAAAAGAACCTGAAAACAATTAGAATTATTATTATATATGAAGACTATTCCAAGAACTTTAAGCTTGATTAAATGTAGAATGCAAGTTGATCTTTATTAAAATTATTTCTAGTCCAATCAATGAAAGATACTAAAGTTACTGATCCCTACATATATGAGTTAGGAATAAGATAAAATGCAGACCTTGAAAATAAGAAAATGACCATTAAGAATTAGACTGTCTGTGGTTTAAATACTTAAGTGCATTTACGTTTTACTTTGTTGGACATCATCACCTTACTCAAGATTAGGGCCACCAAATTTAGGAAATAAAAATACAGGATATTTGGTTAAACTTGAATTACAGATAAACAATGAATAATTTCTTAGTATAACTTTGCATACCTAAATAAAAAAATTTTTGTTGTTTATCTGAAGTTCAAATTTTACAGGGATTTCCTGTGTTTATTTGGCAACCTTATTCAGAATTTGCTTAACTCTACCATGGGAGAAAAAAAAAAACTACCTTCATCACCAGGTTTGGTCCTTTATGTACACTTCTCAGGAGTCTCCCCTCACCTGACCCTGTGAAATTATCCTTGGACCAGTGTCTGTCATGTAGGCCTAAAAGAAAGGTGAGGAGTTCAGCAATTTCCACAGAGTAAGTATACCTGGGGAGGGGCTAGGATGCTGAAGGCTGGAGGTGAAGCACTATTCTGAGGGAAAAAACCTAGGACCCTCATATTGCTAGTTCATTCTCCTACTAAACCTGGATCATTGAGATTTCATGAAAGTATACCTTTTAATATTCTCCAGATGGAATTCTCTCCTTTTAAGTCAGCAAATGGGGTTCAACTTTTTCCTGGTTGATATTAAGTCATGTGTATTGATGACAGTTCCCCAACCTTCTCCCACACCCTCCAATTGTTTATTTTACATGTCTGGAGTAAAAGCCAGCACCTTCTAATTGTGAGTTGTTTTTTTCTTGCAAGTGGGGGAGGGGGCAGGGAAGTTGGTCAGAGTATTGGAAAGCAAGTTATCCAGTGGCAGAGTAGAAGACAGTGGTGTTTCCTCAAACTTTAATATTTATGGGTAGCAGGGTAGGAGGTGAAAGTGGCAAGGGGGTGGTGCCTGTCTACCTGCTTTCCTGCCTTAGATCTGATCATATTCTGTATTCTTTGTGTACTTAGGTTAGTTACTTATTCTTTATTTACAATGCACTACTACAATGATGGCTAAGGGAATAATAAGGAAAGAACAAGGCCAATATTAGTTAAATACATGTTCTCTAAGTATATCTATCTGGGCCAACATTTGTTATCATCACAACAAATTTAGATTAAGGCATATAGACTTTTACTAGCATGGAAATCTCTTAGTAACTTGTACATGCAAATAGCTTAACCCTTATATTTAAAAAATTGTAAAAAAAAAAAAAAATAGAGTGTCTTTCAATCCAGTATCACAAGGCTCATTAGAAAAGGATTAACATACCTGGTTAGTCTACCACTCACTCATTTATTAAGTTTATAAATTTATTAACCTCAAGGTATACTGAGGTTGTTTTTACATGTTTTAGGCTACACAAAGGGTAACAGAATTGAAGTTCAAACCCAGGTTGATAAAATTTCGAAACTCACACTATTTTCGTTGTGCTGCTGTCTGAAAGAAAAAAGCAATGTCCGGCAAAAGGGCATCTTTACAAATGGAATTGGCTACCAGAGTGGATGAAACCTGGGGAACTAAAATAGGAAAAATGAAGAAGACAACTAGGGCATTTGTAAAAGGAAACATGGTTAAAATAAAAGAGAGGAAAAAGGAAAAAAAGGAATCCAATGACCAAAGAGTCACAGCCAACTACTGCCTGAAGAGTAAGCCAGCTCACTTAGCTTAGCTCTTTCATAGTTTAAAAAAAAAAAAAACAAATAAAAAGTCATATTTGTGTTTCACAACAATGCAAAGTGCTGGTGGTGGAGTGAT
>JAQZBX010097993.1:0-11629 GCA_029593785.1 Cabassous unicinctus | reverse complement strand
TCTCACTGATTTAACTGGTATAAGCCAACTCATAGAGACAGATACTAACATAGGTTCCAAGGACTGAGGTGGGGATAAGGAATGGGAATTTTGGCTTGAAATGTATATTGTTCCTATTTGAAATGATAAAAATGCTTTGGTAATGTATGGTGGTGATGTTAGCACAACACTGTGAATTTAATTACCAGCTCAGAAATATATGTTTCAATGTGATTAAAAGGGAGAAATAGACTGCGTATATAGTGAAAGACTAAAAAAATTTTTTAAAAATCCATGGAACTACACAACACAATGAATCCTAAGTTAGACCATGGACTCTAATTAACAGTACAATTATAAAAATGTATAATCATGAAGTGTAATAAATGTTTCACACCAATGCAAAGTATAGGTAGTGGGGTGGTGGTTTATGGGAATCCCATATTTTGTGTATGATTTTTATAAAACCTGTGACTTCCCTAATAAAGAAAAACAAAAGAAAATAAAGAATTCCCAAAAAAGAAAACACCAGGACTCAGATGGCTTCACAAGTGAATTCTTCAAAACTTTTCAAGAATAATTAATACCTATCATGATCAAACTCTTCCAAAGAGTTGAAGAGGAGAGAACATTACCTAACTCTTTCTATGAGGCCAACATTACCCTAATACCAAAGCCAGATAAGGATACTTCAAGAAAAGAAAATTGAAGGTAAATTTTCTCTTATGCATATAGATGCAAAAATCATCAACAAAATACTAACAGATTGAATCCACCATCATAGTAAAATAATTATACATCATGATCAAGTGGGAGTATCCCAATTATGCAAAGGTGGTTCAACAGAAAAAAATCAATATAATAAACCATATTACCAAAATGAAGGGAAAAAATCACGATCATCTCAATTGATGTGGAAAAGGCATGTAACAAAATCAAGCATCCTTTCTTCATAAAAATCACTTAGAAAAATAAGAATAAAAGGAAACTTCCTCAACATGATAAAGGGCATACATGAAAAAACCCCACTGCAAACACCATATTCAATGGTTAAAGACTGAAAGCTTTCCCTTTAAGATATGGAATGAGACAAGGATGCCCAATGTTACCAATGTTATTCCACATTGTACTGGACATTGTAGGCAGAGCAAGTAGGCAAGAAAAAGAAATAAAAGACATCCAAATTGGAAAGGAAGAAGTAAAATTTTTCTATTTGCAAATGACATGATCTTATATATAGAAAGTCCCATAAAATCTACAACAAAGCTATTAGAGCTAATAAACAATTCCAGCAAAGTGATGTTCTATGAGATAAACATGAACAAATCAGTAGTATGTATAAACAATTTGAGGAGGAAATGAAGAAAAATGTCCATTTCCAATTACCACTAAAATAATGAAATATCTCAGAATAAATTTAACTGAGGATGTAAAGGATTTATGCATAGGAAACTTCAAAATTATGCAAAAAGAATTAAAAAAGGAATGAAAGGACATTCATTGCTCATGGATTAGAAGGCTAAATTCGCCAAGATGTCAAGTCTACCAAAAATGAATTACAGATGCTATGCAATCCCAATGAAAATCACAACAAACAAGTTTGCAGAAATGGAAAAGACAGTCAACAAATTTATTTGGAAACATATGCTATCCCAAAAAGCCAAAACCATCATGAAAAACAAACTTGGAGGACACACATGTCCTGACTTTAAAACTTATTACAAAGCTACAGTGGTCAAAACAACATGATCTTGGCACAAGATTAGATATATAGACCAAACATATTGAATTGACCCTCAGAAATATTCAAAAATGGACCCTCACAACTATGGCTAATTGATTTTTGGCAAGACTGCCAAGTCCTGTCAATGGGAAAAGAACAGTCTCTTCAATAAATGATGCTGGCAGAACTGAATATCCATATGTAAAAGAATGACAGAGGACCCCAATCTCATAAAATATACAAAAATTAACTGAAAAGGTATAAAGACCAAAAAAGAACTAGGAAGATAAGATTTCTAGAAGAAAACATATAGAAGATTTTCAACATCTTGTGTTGGTCAATGGTTTCTTAGACTTTACACCCAAAGCACAAGCAATGAAAGAAAAATTGATAAATATGACCTCATCAAAATTAAAAAGTTTTGTGCTTAAAATGATTTTATCATGAAAGCAAAAAGACAACTTACTCCATGGGAGAAAATACTTGGAAACCATATATTCAATAAGGATTTAATGTCTAGAATATATAAAGAAATCCTAAAACTCAACAATACAATGAAAGACAACCCAATTAAACATGGGCAAAATACTTGAGTCTCCAAAGAATATATACAAATGGCCAGAAAGCACATGACAAGAAGCTCACCATCATTAGCTATTAAGGATATGCAAATCAAAACCAAAATGAAATACCATTTCATACCCACTAGAATGGCTGTTACTTAAAAATGGAAACTGAAAAGTATTGGAGAGGATGTGGAGATATAGAAACACCCATTCATTGCTGGTGGCAAAGTAAAATGGCCATGCAGCAGCAGTTGGACCTTTCAATATGGAGAATACATTTCCTTTGAAAATTCTGTGATGACCGGTCAGCATGGTTATCTCATAATGCATGTGTGGCTCATGGTTCTAACTATCAGTCTGTGACCAGAGAGATTTGAAGTTGATAGCAGGTGGAAAAGCTCCCAGCTTAGTTTCTACAGTTTAGAGAGATGGGAAATCTCAATTGCTGCTTGAGAGGTATGACCTACTTAATTAATTCAATCCCCTTCAAATTGGCAGGTAATTTTCCCACCAAATATTATCCTCTTTTCTTTTAGTTTCTCTTCTCCAATTTGTCCTATAGAATTTTAAATGTGACTTATACTTTTCTCTTAATCCTTAATTTATATTTTAGATCTTTCTATCAAGCTGGTTGCCTTAAAATGAATCTCCCTTTAGAAAAAACTGCTATTTCTTATAATGTTCTTTACCCTTCCCTCTCTTTCTCATGACCACATCTATTTTAATGCTATTTTTTACTCAGCAGGGATGTAGTAAAATATTTATTGCAGAATATGGAGTGAATCTGGGTTGGTAGGGATCAGAAGGGAGGCATTTCCTATGATGATGTGTACTAAAGATGATTTTAACATGCTTTTCAACTTCTATTCATCCCTAAGTGTATATGTAACTCAGCATATTTGGGGTCTGTTGCTTTCATTCATATAACTAGTTTTCCAAACCTAGTTATAAGAACTTGAGTTTCTAAACATCAGTTTATGAACCAATATACACATTTCCTTTTATCCTTGGGATTATCCAAAATTTCCATTTTAGAAAGTTACCTACTGATGCTTTCACTACCCTTTGCTCTCTTTAAATGGTAAGTATGGGGAAAATAGAAAAATTTTTTCTCCACTATCCAATGAGTAGTCTGTCTTTCCAGACAATGTGATAGACAGAAAAATAGGTCAATGAGCTCAAAGAGATTGATAGATAACCAAGTACTTAGTTTCCCATATAGAGAAAAAAATAATATATACAGATGAGAAATAAAATTTATGTAGCGGATGGCCCAGCAGCAGCTCAATTCATGTTTGGTAACCAACATCCATAAACAGAAGAACATTTTATGGGTCAAGCCATGTTCCCTGAGTAATTCCTGAGAGCCATCTCTGATATAATGACAGTTACTCTCTCTTCCCAGCTCCCCAAGGTGATCCATTGGAGGAACTTCCTAATGCCAGGGCAGTTGTGGAGAACCCATCTAACACCAAGGTAAGGCTGCCTTTCATTTTTTTGAAATAGATGTGTTGATTTCTTGATTTCTTCCTATTTCAGTCAAGTTCAGATTTGAAAACCTGATCATGTAGATTATAGAATTTAGGAACTATCTAATTGGGGGGTACCAAGAATGGGTAGACTCTCTTACCAACAGATACTTGGTATCAGAAGCCTTCAATGTTGGTGGCATGAGCTGGGGGACTCTACAGTAGAGGCCTTTTTCCTCAGTGACAATTTTTCCTCCTTGGATTAATAATTTTGTAATTGTCTATCAAAAAGGAATAGAAAGAAATAACCTCTAGGAAAGTTTGCACCTTTTCAAATGGTGTCCTCTACTTTGCTTTTGTGTTCTTTGACTTGACCATAGTTCCCCACCTGGTTTTCTAGAGTAACTAAGAGAGCAAAAGATCTGTATAAACAGAACATACCATTATCTGATTTTCAGTGTTTTCTTTTCCTTCATTCCAGGTGGCCTTGAGAACAAGAGTAAAAGGTATGTATTCTGGAATCCATCATTTGCTAAGGACAGAAAAGAATAAATATCTAGATGAATATGGAGAGATTTTTTTCATGGTTTTTATGGGGAGAACAGGGGTAATTCCCAATTCCAAATGGGAGTGAGAATTGGGGGTGTGGTGAGAGAAACTGATCTCAAGGGAAAGAACTTTGTTTATGGTCCTGCAGTCCCTGGAAGCAGCTGGGTTGCCTTGGGTGGTAGGGATTAGTAGGAACTGGAATTGAGGGATATCAATGCGTAAGTCTATGTCATGTAATTTTGATTCTGGGTGTGTGTATGTGTGTGTGCTTTTATTTATTCATACTAGAAAGTGTTCTTGTTTACAGAGGAAAATTATCACTGTCAACCCTGCCAAGAAAATAATTCCTTCTGACCACTGCACAACTTATATATAGTAACTCATTGAATGTTCAACACAGCCATATGTGGTGTGTCTGTTTACTATACACACACTTCAGATTCAAAACAGAGGCCCAGAGACACATGTCAACAATATCATTAGCTCCTATGACTTAGAGCCAAGTTGAGTGCCCAGGCATGTGGCCCCAATATTGAAATTCTGAACCTACACTTAAAACTCAGACATGGGATTATTATACAACATACATGGGAATAGTAGACAAAATTAGCATCTGTGCATGTGCTTGAAATCTTCCAAGCCTGCAGAGTTCCCAACCACTGTCAATCTTTATAAACTCCTGCCAGTGTAACATAACCCAGGGCACTTCTCAAAGCATCTCACTGCAAATTCCCCATGCTTTTGGCCAGCCACAGGTCCAAGAGTTCAAAGTCACCACTTAGGGCAACAAAGACAATATTTGTTAGAGTTGGTCACTCCTCATTACTGGCCAGTATCTGATTAGAACTAGGGAGATACCTTAGTGTATTTGATAACGTTATTTCCATGAGGCCATGAAATGCTCCCATCTTGCAAGCCATGTGCTTTACATACAGCAGCAGGTAAGAACTGAAAACCCCCCTTGGTTATTAGCCAGGGTCACCCTTGTTGAACAGTCCTGTTTACCTGGGTTAGAGAGCCCCTGTGCTCAATCTATGCCTACCCCCCTTAATGAATTCTCCAATGTGGGCTGCTTTAGTACCAGCAGAGAGTGCCAGCTCATTCATGAATACACATGTGGAATAATAAAGGAAGTCAAGAATGAAAATACTATATGAAAAAGAGTAGTTATTTTTAAATATTTCTATATTGTAAAATTTCAATACTCAATTACCTTTATAACAACAGATTAATGGTTAAGTACAATAAAATACTGTGCTCAGCATTCAATAATCCAGTCCCCAAATAGAATGTAAAATTTCATAAAAATAATGACAGATGCAGAAGCAGCATAAATGGACCTGTGGAATGTGAAAAGGTTTTGGAAGGTGCAAAGAAAGTAACAGAGGTTAGACTGTGCTTCCAGGCAGATGGAGTTATGGGGCAGTTAGTGTCATAATGTATACTTCAGTATTTACCCTTTTGTAGACTGACTGTTCTGAGTCATTGTATGATACCTTAGCTGGAAATCCAAGGAATCCTTTTTAAATTTTTTTCCTGAACCTTTCCTTAAACTATCTTTTTTTTTCTTTTTGTGTATGAAACTTGTCAATAATGATCCACTTTTTTTTGTTTTACATCACAAAATAAGTTCCCTTAGATGTTGTCCATGATAATAGACTTTAGACTTGTTAGTAATTTCATGGTTTAGGAAGCATGACTATATAAGTAAGACAAATGCTATACTTAAATGGAAGGATTCCTTTCAATACCCTTTCTCTTTAGTGGATTGTCTATCTTTACATTAAAGGACATACAATTTTGCCAGATTTCATGGTGGGATTTCCATGGCATAATAGCAGAGGGCACAGGTTCCTGAGTATAACCTGGGAGAGGGAGCAGAAGGGACATCCTTTAGTGGATGAGCATGTGGGGCCCAAAAGGAGGGCCAGGGCTGGTGAGGAAAGTCCTGGGTGGGGATGGCCATGGATGGGACCCTCTCCTCTGCCACTGTTTATTCAGGCTTGATGAGTGGAGGGAGAGCTAATTCTTTGCAAAGCTGTCATGTGGCAGTTATTTGTGAAAAGCCTGGGTTCTAGCCAGGATGGGAACCAAGCAGACCACTGATCACTAGGAGAGATTAAATGACCCCCAGGAAGGCTCACACAAGGCAATGACAGTGTATGTTGGGGTAAGATATTCACAAGTTTTGTTGTTCCCTGGTCCTTCAGAGGAACTTCATTTGGGGAAACTTGAATCATATTTTGGGTCAGAGAATTAACTTTTATTCAGAAGCCAGGGTGAGGATTTGAGCCGCTGTCTTCCCTATAATAAAGTAGTTGGCTGACCTTTGTCCACAGCTCCTGGGAGGTAACTTGTAACCCCTGGAATCTCCTGAATGGGGGCACTGACTACATTTCCTAACCAGAATCCCCCACTCAGCAGTGTTGTGACCATACAGGGTTGCTGTGGGACTCTCAGGACACAGCACACATTCTCCATGAGCTGTAAACATCACAACCACATAGGGCTGAAAGTCAGTGTCCAGCCTCCCCTGTCCTGGAACCATCCAGCACCCTCTCTGGAGGGCAGCACTAGCAAGTTTCTTGCATATTCCTCCCAACCTTTACTAATTGAACTCTTCTAGGGCTTTTATGACACATTGGTCATTTTTCTTAAGGATTTGCTTGTATTTACTCATTTTCAGTCTTATACACTAATAAGCAGGTTTTGCTAACATTTTCAAATGACAGCACAGAACCCTGGCCACAGAAAGTTTACATAATTTTCCCTGGCTTGGGTGGCCTTAAAATGGGATTTGAGTACAGTTGACCAGACACTGGCACCCATGCTTTTGGTCACTGTGCTTCACTGCCTTCCTGTGCTGTCTTATCTATATAAAATATCCCACATCTGTCTGTTGGGTGTCTAAGGTGAACACAAAACTACAACTTGTATTGAAACCCACCTTTGACCGAAGTGGGTCTCCTGCACAGCTTGTAAATAAGGGATCACAGTGTGAACTGTAAATAAATTAGTAATGATTTCCTATGTTTGTCTGTCAGTAAGATGTCAACTGACATTTCTGTTGTGAATGCCTTTCCCAGGTTCTTGTCTCAAGTATAAAAAAAGAAAATTTTCTGCCCAGTCCAAAAAAATCTACTGCCTGCCAATCCCATTCAGCTGGCAGCCTCAAAATCAGTGTCTGGTCAAGGAAGAGGGAGAGTCATCAAACATACCTGAGCCAGTGTGCCATGGAAGGTACAGTGGAAATGCAATTACTCTATTGTCTCAATAATGATGGCTGTAGATATTAAGTATCCCATATTGAGGAAAAACCTTTAAAAAGGCTAAGCCATGGTATTTTTCTTAATTCATGTGTGAAATTTTGTTTTAGTAATGAGTCAGTAGTGCCACAACCACATAATTAAAAATGCATTTACAACTAAAGTTTGGTTCATATTTAATGGTAGACAACATTTTAAGTTAATGTTTGGTCATTAGTCTATTTCTGAACATTAGTAGAAAGATATATCTTCTGAAAAATTGCTGTAAGATTATTCAAAATTTGATATATGTTTTTGTTTTTTTAAACAACTTATTGAAGTATATCATTCATACATGAACATACATAAACTATATATTCAGTAAACATCGTGAACTTACAAAACAAATATATATAACATCATAAAGGACTCCCACACATCATCCCCTCCCACAAGCACCCTGCATTGTTGTGAAACATTTGTTAACAAATCATGAAAGAGCATCATCAAAGTATTACTACTAACTATAGTCCATATCTTCCTCCCCTATACATTTTTTAAAGGATTTATTCATTCATTTATTTTTATCCATTTTTACCACTTCCCCCCATTTTTGCTGTTTCTGTGTCCATTCACTGAGTGACTCTGTGTCTGTTTCCTGCCCTCTCTTCTCATCATTCTCCTCCTGTTTTCACTGGGATTCGATCCTTGGATCCTCTGATATGGGAGAGAGGCATCCTACTGCCTGCACCACCTTAGTTCCTTGTTTTTTGGTGCATCTCATATTGGCTCTCCCTTGTGTCACTCTCCTGTTACATCATCATCTTGCTGCATGGCTCACAGTGCCTGGCAGCTCACATACTCATGGGACCTGATGGCTTACCTGCTGTGGGGCATGGTGGTGCACCTACGCACAGGATCTGGTGACCCACGTGCCTTCTATATTTTTCTTTTTCTTATTTTTACTGGGAGGTCCCAGGGATTGAACCCAGGTCCCTCATATGGGAAATGGATGCCTAATCACCCGAGCCACATCTCTACCCCTGTTATATCTCTTAAGGTTGACCAAAGATACCCAAAGTTACAGTCTTTTCCTATACAGCATGGTCATATAATCAATCAGGCTTAGTTTATCATCAGCATTCCAAAAACCAGACCTAGGGAGAAAAACTAGGTCTGGGGACACATGCATGGCTTCTAATATAGTGAATGTTTAACTTACCCTGATTATCACAAAATCAGGGCAGTGAGAATATTTGCATTGATGTATATTTTTAAGAGAAGTTATAGATTCACATAAAAATCATACAGAGAATACAAACATTTCCCACATATTCCCCTGCCACCCTCCCAGTCCAGAGCCAGCAAAGCTTCCCCTGTAAACATCTCTCATTAGTGTGGCTTATGTGAATGATTGAAGGGCCAATAATTTTTAGTATATTTTTTATTTTTTAAAGATACTTATATTACATAAATGCCACAGAAAAAAAACAGGGATTCCCATATGTCCCATTCCCCACACCTCCCACACTCTCTCACATAAACAACATCCTTCATTAGTGTGGCACATTCATTGCAATTGATAAAGGCATCCTGGAGTTTTGCCACTGAGCATGGACCATAGTTCACATTGTAGTCCACACTCTCTCCACATAATTCTGCAGGTTATGGGAAGTTATATATTGGCCTGTATCTGTCATTGCAATGTCATTCAGGACAATTCCCTAGGAAGGGAGAGGGTTGGTACATTGTTTTGGAGGCTCACTCTTCCTGATCTTCAGCTCTGTGCATTTTGACAAAGTCATATTGCCATGTCCCTACCATGACAGAATGCCAGGGGTTATATTTTGTTCCTCCAAATTACATTGAGAAAACCTTATACCTGTGAGTGTGACCTCTTTTGGAAATGGAAATAAGGGGTTTGCAGATGTGATAATGAACAGGTCTACTGAATTAGAGTGGGCTGTAATATAATATGACTCATGCACTTATAAGAAGGGAAGAGACAGAGAAGAGAAGGCTGTGAGAAGACGGGCCAACACAGAGAGAAGCAGGCCAAGTGAAGATGGAAGAAGAGATTAGAGTTGTGCTGGCACAAGCCCAGGACTCCTGGAGCCACCAGAAGATGGAAGAGTGAAGGAATGATTCCTAGCTAGGGTCTTCAGAGAGAGAGAGAAAGAGTGTGGTGCTACAGACACTTTATTTTTGGACTTTTTGTCCCTAAAACTGGGAAAGTTTAAGTTTGTGTTCTAAATCACCCAGTTTGTGGAAATTTATTATGGAAGTGCTAGGAAACAAAACACATATGGTACTGGGAAGTGGGATGCTGCTGCAATAGATACATGGGGAGGCCTCACAGAGGCTTCCTGCCAAAATATAGCTACTGAACACAGACATGGGTGAAGTTAACCCAGATGGTTCCAGGCTACCTCCAGCCAGAGAATATACATTGAGGCTCCAGACACTGAAGAGCACAAATGGGCCTCATCATTGTGCCCTCTCTGGATTGCTAAATATGTGCTACAAAAACATAGTGAAATTGTTGTTGTATTCCACAATTTGGGAGAGTAGGGTTTTTCCATGAAATAGCAACAAAAATAATGCACTAGTACAAAATTAAAAATGTATGAAAGATTGTATATTGAAATCTGACTGACCTTCCTTCCCTGATTTTCAGCCCTCTAGCTTCTGTGTCTCAAGTAACAACTGTTAAGTTTTTGCACATCCTTTCAGATTTAGTAATTGAGTATTCATATAAAATTGACACTGTACCACAATTTCCTAAGGGCTTTACTTACACGTACTCATGTTCTTTTTTTTTAAAAAAAATTTTAGACTATATGAAAGTTAAATAAAAAATATAAGGGATTCCTTTATACGCCACATCATCCCCCCTCACATTTTACCCATTAACAACATCTTTCATTAGTGTAGTATATTTGTTACAAGTGATGAACAAATATTGAAACATTGCTACTAAACATGGTCTCTAGTTTCCAAGATAAGGCCCACTGATAGGCTGTCAATTTCCTGGGGTTGTCTGCCCTGCCTAGAGTGTCCAGACATCTTTAGGGCCTTCAGGAGCACTCCTGCTTGATGCATTGTTTACTGCAAGATGCTCCTGAGGCCTGCATAAACTCTGGAATGACATCCTGACTCACTTTGAAGTATCTAAGCCATAAACACTCATTTGTATTTAATATTCCCCTTTTGGTCAAGGTCTTTTTACAAATGTATCTCTAGTTGGCATTTAATAATCCCTCAGTGCCAAGGAGAACCATCCCTGGGAGTCATGTCCCATGCTGAGGGGAAAGCAGTGAAATTTTATGTTGAGTTTGGCTTTGAGAGAGGCCACATGGATATTTTCTGAAGGTAACTCTTAGGAAGTATATATTACTAGGCTGTTTCAATTTTACAAGAATTAAGTTCATAACTACAAGTATTAGTATCAAGGGCCTGGTGTATTGGTCTGTCCTCTTTTGTTAGGTTCTGACTATGACTCTAGATATTCTTGCCTCTCTATTAGAGAATGTAGCAGGGCTTCCAAGGATGGGAATTTAATATTTTGTTGGTTATTGTGTGGGTCTCCATCCACTGAGATGACACCCCATGACCACATGAAAACATTCATAATCCCTAGAGATATGCCCAGGTGCATCCTTCCCCACACATTCTCCCAGCTCTGTCACCCTGCACCAGTGGGCATCCCCTGCCACATCTGTAACTTTTCTGTAATCCAAAACCTCCCCATGAACAAAGCCAAAAAACTTTTTAGCATTGTGACTTCCATCACCATAATATCTGTTATCTTTTACATATACTGAAAATTTAATCTGTATCTTCCCCCAATGTCTTATTTTTTTACTTTATCTTCAAAGAAGCTTTAGGTTACAGGAAATTCACATCAAAAATATAGGGAATGGGAGCAGATGTGGCTTAAGTGGTTAAGTGCCTGCTTTCCACATGGGAGATCCCAGTATGATACCCAGTGCCTCCTAAAAACAAAAACAAACAAAAAGCAAATGAAAAAAGCAAGCAAAAAAAACAACAACAAAAAAACCTCAGGGGTGCCCATGTGGCTCAGTAGGTGAATACTGG